>CM076571.1:756086334-756250895 GCA_034641835.2 Pinus albicaulis | reverse complement strand
AGAAATTTGAATAATATATGAGTTATTCACCGAGATTATCCTGATTACACACTATTTGAGCTTCATGCATAATACATAACCTCTTCTACCATTGATCATCAATTTGCGGAATTAAAAACAATCGCATGCGCACATTGAAACATTAATCAATCACACATATCAACACAGTATGTAATGGGGAAAGCTTACAGTTGAAAACCCCAAACTATCTGTATATTATAATGATAGAGAACATGTAACAATCATAGTACAAACTCCTCACAAGCTCTCAGCACTATCTCCAATTGTTACACACAAAACAAGCTCAGATCATGCACATCCCATGCTCCAATCTGCTCCACCTGTCTGCCTGCCTCTACTGCGCAATCCAAGATGAATAATGATGAGATCCAAGTTCGAATCCCACTAGCTTGTACTGCGCAATCCTCATTGGAAATCTCAATCAATGTGTGTGAAAATCTCATGCACAGCCATAGTCACAACTGATAGTAGACTCACCCTTTCACCCACCTCTAACACTGGTCTCCACTGAACTGTCCATGCATTGCAGTTAACTGATGTGTTCTTTAGTTGATTTATGAGTTAATAATTAGTGAATTAATTATAAATTAATTCACACCACTCATCACTAGTGTATTTATCAGTTAGACTAAATACAACTAGTTCAACTAAGTTAAACCAAACACAACTCCACCAACTGTCTCATCAACTCCACCAAACTCTGCCACATGAGTTCCAACTGAAGTCAACCATGCAATAGCTCAACTAACCCCTAGGAATAGCGTAATTCCTTCTGTCAGCTGCATGTGCCACATCCGTAGCTCGAACTGAAGTGCTCCAAGAGGATAAGATAATGTTTATAGTCCAAATATTATTAAGGGCTAATAATATTCGACTGATCTATTTTTAGACTGGTAGTCTAAAAATAGATTCCGCCCAATGTCTAAAAATAGAGGTCCATCTATTTTTACCAACTTGACCAATCATCCATAAATAGCATCCTGCAACTCATAGACCATGATCCATATGTCTAAAAATAGACATAGTCTAAAAATAGACTTTGTGACAAAAATCACTTGTGTGGCCCCCCACCTAGTTTAGGTGATCACTTTCCAACTAGGATCAGGAAAGATGTTTCAGGATGCCTCCTTCACTATTTCTTGTTGCGATCTTCAACATGTTATGGATCTTAGATGGGCATTGTTTGGATTTGTTCATGCCTATATAGTTGGCACTGAGATCATGTTAATTTTGTCTTTGCATATATGATAAGCTATGCAAAATCACTAGATTCATCTTCTATTTCCTTTCTTATTCTTTGATGATATTTTCATTATATTATTTGCAACTTTTCAATTCATCTCTCAAACTCTTGAGGGTCTGCCTCCAGTGAGGGGAATTTTTCTCTGATATTTTTCCCACTGAGTCCTCTTCCTAATGATGATATGATTTGGGCACCCTGTACTCTATCATTTGATGGGCCTAAAAAATAGGTAAACAGTAAGTCCCATCAATCCACTCCTAGGCACATAAAAACTATATTAAACCTGCCTTTTACACTTAATGACACACTTTCCTAGATTAATGGGTTCTTAGGAGAGTCAATGGGATTTTTTCATATTTAATGTGCCTTAACATGTCTATTGTGCAAAATTTGAAGATATATTTCACATCTTTCAAGAATATCCAACACCAAATATATTCTTGGGATGTGTTCCCTATTGCAAGAGAGTCTCAACTCGGCTCGCTAAGGGCATTTAATGCCCCTTCCAATTGCTATGAGGTGGACTAGGAAAAAGATCCCCTTTTCTAGGGATTTTTGGAAGGAAATGTAGTCCTCCTCACAAGGAGTCTAATCCCCACTCATTGTAAATAAGAGGCTCAAATATCCCAATAGACATGTAGAGAAAAGTGTGAAAAATAGGAGGAAAGAATATATTTGTATTTCCAAGCAAGCCTTTGTAACTTTGTAATGTGAAAATAGTTTCTTAGTTAATGGAAGTGGTGTTTTATTTCAATGTCTAGTGTGACTTTACTCTAAGGGGATATAAGCATCCTTGGTTTGGGCACACCCTAGGAGCTCTAGATCCCTCCTGTAATTTTTGTTAGCATTATGCTTTTATTTATTTTTGCAACATTTCTGAAAGCTACCTTTTCATAGCATTAATGCATGGTTAATTAGAAGGTTTTCATGAACCTCTCTTTCTTACAAGTTATATGAGAATTTGGTTGTAGTATTAGCATTAGTTAAAGTCAATTCAAATATTCATTTACTTCATCTCTTATTTTGTTACACATTTACTATTCATTGTTTACATTTCACTATTTTCTTTTGTTGTATAACCGATTTTGCAACTACATGAAACACATTGAATTTAGTTTTTCTAAGGAAAATTTTCAACAAGTTGCCTTAAAGATTTGATCAAGTTTATTTTATCATTTTCTAACATTCCCCAACTTCCTTGCTTCTCAAACTTTCATTTTTCTTGGTTACATGCTCGTTATACTATCTCCTATAGCAAAGAGGGATTATGTAGTAGCCTATAACCAACCCACCATTCTCACTCATCTTCACAATAAATTCATGATTTGAATCATTTAGTATATTACAACACTTGTAGAACCCTGATAATGGAACTTGGAGGTATATATATCTTGTAGATGATTTTTTTTACTTGCTTCAAAAAGCTACTTTTTTTCTGCAAGGTAGTGGTTTAAATTCATAGTCTTTCATTTAAGCATTGCACTTTTCCTTTCCTTGGATATAACATATAAGTGTGCAAGTGTGCTTTCAATTTATTGTAGATAGAATGGAAGTGTGAAAGTGTGCTTTCTTCCATTGCAAGTAGCTTAGGTTTGCATGTCATTTTCCTTTCAGCAAGTCATTATCTGCAATTGTATTTTTCTTGTATTATAGATTAGTCAACTTGGTATTTGTATGTATAGATTTCATTTCAATGCTTCCACCTACAAAAAATTCAATAAGAGAAATATTTTTTGCATTTTTCACAAAGTTCTGACTGCTATTATGTTTATATGAACCCTGAGTTGATAATTGAAGCTGAGACACTTGAGATTTGTAGCATTGTTGTTGCAATAATGAGGGCCCTCACTTTTTCGCTTCGTTGTTGGGGAGGTGTCAAAGTATGTATTGCCCTTTTATTTAGTTAATTTTCTCTTTGTTTCATTCCATATCCTACAAAATGAAAAAGCACATTAGCATTTTTTTACCAAAAAATATAGAAAAAGAAACAGAAAAAATATTTTCTTTTATACCTCAAAGAATTAGGGATAAGACGGGAAAATTTCTACCAAAATCCCCCACTTCCATTAGCATCCAACCCTTTTCATCTAACTATGAGCCTCTTCCCATATCTACGGGGACCTTTGAGTCCCTTTTTCGTGAGAAAGTGAGGATCTTTGAGGAGCTTGTAGAAGGAGAAATACCTTTGCACCCTATTATCTTGAGGGGTCCCGACCCAGGTTCGGAGTTAAGGTTAACCAACAAAAACCTCTTACTATTGGCCCTTACAGCAGTGACCTGCTTGCGCAAGTCAAATCCTCACCCGAAGCAGTATGGGGGGCGCTAGAACTAGGTTTCCACACCCTGAGAGAGATTTAAATGATGTGGGTGTCTTTAGATCTAAAAAAACTATGATCAGACCTTCGCAACAGAAGCCCTAACCAGAAACACTAATGAGACAGATTTAGGTCAAATACATAGGTTATCCTACGCGCGCATAGTTACAGATTCGTAATTCCTTCCAATAGTATTTAATACATAACCATAATGTTCAATAACCATAGATCCATATACTCATTAGTTATTTAAGGTAAAAGACAGTTGCACAACTGATCCAAAACATAGATACACCGTAATTGGAAATAACATGTAGAAACAAATCATAAAGCGAACAACAGATGCATGCGATACTCAGATATCATCCAAAACAGTTCTTCGTTCATTAACATACATATCTCCTTTACATCACCTTCATTCTACCTGCGGACATAGCCAACAGGGTCCGCGCACAACAGGGTTAGGGTCTTCGCGCTTACAGCTAGCATGAGCCTTCTAACCTAGACAATTTCGCTCAAAATATCAAAAAATATTTAGATCAACATCAACATGTCTCCTATCGACTCGATCTAGACTTATATTTATACTTTTATCCTGTGCTCATCTAAGGTTCGCAAACTGTAGTTTTTGGCCCCTAGTTCTACCCTTTTACCCATTACAACTCATGAGGGGCTTTTACCCAACCCAAAGCCCCTTGAATTGTGCTGCACACGACTAAAATTACAAAAAAAATTACAAAAATATTCTAAACAGATATCAAAATTTGACCTTAAGGGACCCCGCTCCAACAGGCCCCCAACACAATTTTGTGACTCATCCCGAGTCACAACTGCACTGGGTTCTTCATCTTGTTCCAAAGTTCTTCAATGTTAGCATCAAAGGGCGCCAGGATGCTCGCACTCTGATCTGGTGCACTCTGCATGGTATCCACCAGTGTCTGTGATGTGAGCCCTTCTGCGGCTAGATTGATGCTTTGCAGGGTCTGATTCAGGTTCTTCATGGTGTTATCCAAGTCTTGAGACAGCTTCATCCCCTTGTTTTCCCATGGCTTCATATGCTCATTAACGATCTGCTTCTTCCTATAGAGATCCTTGACTTGATTGCGCAAAACTTGGCTTATCCGTAGGCAGGCCATGTGCTGAGTAGGGAAAAAAGTGGGTAAGGGCTCCTGAAGGTCGTCAAATGCCTGCTCCTTGGTGCACAACTCTTGATTGATATTTTTAACTAGTGGGTCTTTTTGCATAGAGTTCCATAGTCCCATTATTGTCTCAAGTAGCGTGGAGCCCTTGTCAACATTAGCTGAAATTATTTCTGATGCTTATTTTACCAAGGCTGCTCGTTGAGCGCACACCTTCGAGGTAGTCTAGGGTTTCATCTTAGCCTGTAATTCTGCAATCTGCTGTTCAAACTCTACTTTCATCGTCTACACTTCTGTCCTAGAAGCCTTAGTGCGACAACCAAGCTTTAAATTTTGACTTTCGGCGCGACAGATGCAGGAATGGCCACTTAAGGAAGATCATTGCACAGTCTTTTGATTAGGTGTTCAACCTCGACACACTGAGCAACAGTCGCCTGTTGTGTTATTTGTGCCTAGAGAAATTCTTCGATTTTTTCTGCAACCATCTGTTCTGCTTCATTCAACTGCTGCTACATGTGCGCCTCCCTACACTGCCACTCGTCGGAGATGATAGTTTCGATATCGTGTAGCTTTCCACTTGGTAACTTAGATAGATCAATTCTGACCTCTGGGCAGGTCTGCATCTGTGCGCACATCTGCGGTAGCTCCATTATAACTGTTGTGCCCAGGAAGGGGCAGATTTTGCTATCGGACATTGCGATGATAATTGTTGTAGGCAGGCTCGCTTGAATTGGCCTCGCTTGATCCATGCTCACTTGTAATTTTTTGACCTTCAGTTGCAAGACCTACAATCCGGATTGTAAGGCCTCCAACGTAACCTTGTACTGCTCTTCCATGGAAGTCCATCTGTCTTCAGAAATAGAAGCAACTGCGTCGGTAATATTATCTAGGTCCTCTTCTGTCAGAGTGACCTCTTCTACTCCTCCGACCTTGGATCCCTTCTGCTTCTTTCGCGGACCCTTGGAAGTTTGTACGGTACGCTTAATGCAACACGAATATTCTGCACCAATACCATCTAACCCATCGAGGCCTCCAAGGTCCACATCAACTTTGCCTCCAAGGTATTGTTTTGTATCCTTCTCTGCTTCCTGCTCAGGTTCCTTCTCACTGTCCTTTTGTGTGCCTTTTTATGTATATTTGTTAGTGTGCAGCTCAACCTCTTTCTATTTATCACCTGGAGTTGTTTCTTTCCTTGAAATAGAGGCGGTAATGGGCTGGGTGGAGCTAATCCCCACTTTCCATGCCTTTGTCCAGGTCGCAATGACCTACTCGACCTATGCCTCAGTCACCATGAAAGGAAAGTTATACCACGTGGGGTCATTATGCACTGTGACCTGCACATGGTGCATTGTTATCTGAAGCACGTTGATAATTTTTTACTTCTCATATACTGCTAGCGATAGTCGCGGTCTCGAGTGGATTGCAGCGGCCAACGCGCCCTCAAATAGCAACAAAAAAATCTTATTTTCCTTCACTTGCCTAGGGTCAGAGGAATCCCAAAGATTGGCGTAGCGCACCCCCTCGCATACGCCAGGCTCTGATTTTGGGAGGACTGCATTTGTCGGAGTCTCCCATGCAATCAGCACAATGAGTAACAATAGCCAGGGGTAGAAAAATAGTTTCCCCTGCTCTTGCACTTTGCGCACATTCTCCAAGAATTCTTCATAGAGGTACTGGGATTAGTTGTAGCTAACCCCCTTCTCGCATTGGCCTACCAACACAATTACGTGTGCATGGACCAACTTTGGTCTACATATGCACATCAACTTGTAGCCTAGGACTAAGGTTCCTAAGTGCACACTGGATTCTGCAATTGTTTGCACCAGGAATCCCTTTTTCCCCACTTGACCTTGTAATATTTCTTTACTTTTTCCACGACCTTGAGCTCATTGCCTTTTCCAAAACCTACCATTGGATGAGGCCCCTTCTTGGGCAGGGCGGTGATCCAGTGGATCAGTGTGGTGTCGATCAAAATGCGTCCTTGGATCCACATACATCCATCATGTACTAACGCCAACAACTGGCACACATAGATAGTAGTGATAGGATATCTCCCAAAGAATGAAATCCTCAGCAAATTTAGGATCTCGGTGTTGCCTAGCCCATGCACCTATGACATCGGCTCAACCTTCACCACATCATCGTAGAGCACCCTCTCAAAGTAGTACTCTGGTGCCAACTATTAGTGTTAGTATTGGTATATACTTCCACCAGGGAACAAAACACATTTGCATGTGCATCTTAGGTGTTTCATATCGAATAATTTTTTTATCATTCCGTTAGGTCATGAAATAAATTTTCTCTACCAGTGGTTTTTATTGTCAAATAAAATTTTCCTCCCTCCAAAATCATATTGCTGACTCATTCCCATGTCCCTTTGAGCATAAAAACCTATGAAAATGCGATGTTTTCACTTGAAATTTTTTAAGTCAAAATTGCATTCAAAATTAGGTCAAAATCAATCTCACTAGGTCACTAGGGTTTTTTCATTTTTCAAGGTCTTCCCTTCATTCCAATGAGGTCAGAACATATATGAGGGGGATTGAACAAAGAGTATCATCATGTTTTCATTATATTTCAAAAGGTTGTATTTTCAAATTTCAGAACTTTTTATCAAAATTGTCATTTTGATAAAAAATTCATTTATGAAATTTATTTTATTTTTAAATGTAATTTTATGCTACTATATGTAATATTTTAATCCCAAGTTGTCAAAGAGAATATGTCAAGCCTCAGTGAGCAAAAGAAAAATCTAGCTCTAGATTGATCCAACCTGCAAATGAGAAAATCTCAAAGAGTTTCAGTGAGAAAAGAAAAAAGACTTCAAAAACATTAGAAAGTGGGTTTATAAAGTTAAATAAAATTCCACATGCTTATAAAAGCCCATTTTACATTCCAAATGAGTCATTTTTATTTTTCAAAGAGTAAGAAGCATTCAACAAGGAAGAATTTTTGAGTTTTTGAGTGAAATTTTGGCTAAGTTTCCTGGCGCTGCGTGTTCGGCACTTGGCGCTGCGCGTTTTCACCTATGTTGCGTGCCTGGAGATCCATGCTGCACCCTTGCTCAAGATTTTCAACGTGTTATCTGAAGGTGTTGTACACCTGGAACTCAATGTTGCACCCTTGCAAAGGCGTTGCGTGCTTTCCAGTGGCGTTGTGTGCTTTGCTAGAGAAGGTTGTGGAGTGTTCCAACAGTCCAAATCACTTCTAAACTTCTTCAAATCTTTTCCAAATTCATCCAAAGCACTGTTAAGTGGTAAGTGCATACCATAACCCATTTCTAATTTATTTTATTATTCTTAAATGAATTTGAAGTGTAACCCTAAGAAAACCCTAATTATAAACTTGTAATCACTGATTTTACACTTGTTTCATCCTCCTATAAAGAAAATCAGTCATAAATAAGGGTACTCACATTGATTGAGAGTTTTCATTCATCTAGTTTGTCACTACACCCATTCCCTTTCACTCATTCCCTTCATTCACACTTATTCATTTCACTTTCAAAGAAAATCATTTCATCCCCTTCCCCTCATCTCATTTCACTTACACCCTAGAGTTTCACAAAAAAGAGTTAGAGATGTCAGAAGAAGAAGACAATGGCATGGTTGGTTAGGCACAAATGCCAAGGAGAAATGAACATAAGGGAGGGAAAATAAACAGATTTGAACCTATCACCACAAGAGAACTCATGGCCTCTACTCTCACTGTTTCTTGCTTTAAACATGTGGGTTGTTTTGAATTTTGTGAGAGAGTGCAGCAAGTCCAAGATCACCCAGAATTAACAAGACTATTCATCATCAATCTACATGACAAGCAGGTCAATCTTGTTGAGGTTACTTTTGAGATGTCTACCAATGCCATTGTAGCTGCTACAGGGATACCTAGTGTGGGAGAGAGGTGGTTTAAACAAGCAAATTTGGACATGAGTTATTTTGAACCATACATCAAACCTAGGTATAAAGATCACAACAAGTCCATTTTCCCTTTTTCCCATCTCCTTGACTGGTATGTACCTACGATGAGAATAATAATGAAGTATTTCACTTGTGAGGGAAGGTTTTCCCGCCTCTATTTATACCATATCCGTCTTCTTATGCATTTCACTAGAGTTAGGATACTGCATTTTCCTTATTATCTTTTCTGCAGCATTGACAATATGACCTACATTGTTCAAAAGAGATATTACAATCAGAAAATGCAAAGCCTATTTCATTATTCACTTATCAAGATGGTGGTCATGCATCAGATCCAGCAGAAGAACATTCCATGGGATACCTTCATTGCCAATGAGGTTTTCACTACCACACCTATTCATCATGATCAGGATGTACCTTCATCATCTCGTCCTCCCTTATCCACTTCTCCATCACATCCCATTGCTCATACATCACCACCCACTCAAATCCATTCACCTCATGTTGATCCTTCCTCATCACCTTTCCACAATCCTTCACCATCATATCATGATACTAGAGCATCAAGCAGTGAAAAAGACATTGTATCAGCTAGCACTAAAATGATTGACATTGAGCCATTTCCTTTAACCTATCAGAGAGCTACAGGTATGTGTTTGCTTCACTTGATGTGAAAGGGGACATTCCTTCTTCATCAGCAAACAGGTATATAAGGGCAATGAAAAGACTACAGAGCATATCACTGTTGAGGAGGAGGACAAACATGAAACTAATCAGGAGTTTCAGTTGATGGAGATTGATGAGGAGGATGAGGATAGAGCCAATAGTGTAGTGATCGGAGGCAAGGAGGCCAATATTAGTGAGCTTCAAGCTAATCTTGATAGAGCACAATACGTGATTAAATTTCATGAGCTAGAGAATCCGCAACTGAAGACTAAGCAAACCATCAGTGAGGTCAAGATAATCAGAGCTCATAGAGAAGCAGGAAAGGCCAAGGCCTTGTTGGAGGAAACCTTGGTCAGATGTGATGATAGTGATGATGAGGAAGATCAACTTCCTAGATAGATACCGAAGACCATTGGAATGAAGAGGGCTTTATCCCGAGAAAGGCAAAAAGAGGCAGAATTGGCAGAGCAGCTTACTCCAAGTGAGCTGCTTGCCATAGAGATAGACAGAGATAGAGAGTATTGGCTTGGGAGAGCCAATTTGCATTTGGAGAGCCTGTTAGAGAAGGTCAATAAAGACACGGATATTCAGAGGAAGATGGTGAAGCATTATGCCATGAGAAACAGGATTGCAAGGGTCAAGCTTAAACGTGCCCATGCAAAGATTCGGGCTTTGACAGAGTCAAAGGAGAAGGAAAAGCTTAATATTCTTGCTGAGGTGTCCCTCTAGGCCTCCAAACCCTTATCAACAAATAAAATTCCATTTTTGGCACTTTTGTGCAAATTATGATTTTTTGGGACAGTTTAGCCCACTGAAAATGTGCTAAACACGCAGCGCCATTGGCGTTACACTCTTTTTTGGGCCATACAAATGGAAAAATGTCAACATATTCATGTTGAATGACAAGTACATCAACCTCATAATGTTTCAAGAGATTTGGAGAAAAAATAGTCCCTTAAAAAGGCCAAAAAATTTCAAAAAATCATGTTTCTGCCCTCCTTTTGGCCTTGGCACTGCACGTTTAGCAGTCTTGGGAAAACAAGATTTTGATAGTTCATATGGACATAATTTTGGAAAGTAAAAGCATACCTAGAATGTAAAATTGGGTAGGCTTTCCAATGAGCTATCATGAGCTCAATTTGGACAAGGGGAAGGCTTCCAAAAGTGGCTCACAAAACATGTCAATTTTGTTGTCTTGGTGCTGCTCGTTTACCAAGGAATTCACAGATTGACTAGTTTTGGTAAATTTTGAAATTTCACCTCTGATGTAATTTTCTCTTGGGTAAATGATAATTTACCATTTTAATTATCATGTTTTACCTTTTACCTAAGATAGATACATTAGGTAAAGTATTAGTTTGTGGTCAAATGTATCTTTCTAAAAGTTAGGAATGAGTCACTCTCCTCATCCTAAGATTTAGCAGTCAGTTCAGTTTTTGGTGCAACAACTCCCTCACCTCGTCGATTCGACCCCTGAGGATGAGAGGAAATGGTTTTGAGTCTATAAGTTGTGTTTTTTCAGTCTTTGTAATGGTTGGCATCAGTGGAATATTTTGTATTTCTCAAGTAACATTTTGGCTTGGACATTAATGGAAGTTTACAACGATTTTCTTGAGATCCCTGTGGTACAAGTTTTACACATTGTTTATTCTCTGTGATTGATTTATAATAATTTTTTATTAATTCATAAGCCATTTCACATCTATTATATACTTGATTTCAAGTTTGAAAAATGGAATTCATATTTAGTTATGCCCTGTTTCGGGAAATTAAGTACAATGTGTTCAATTTATTCAGTTTAAGGAAAATAAATTTATATGCTTTCCTTAGCTCCTCACCAGTATTTCCATCTCATTTAATACTCTTTGAATGTGTAAACCTCTTTCCTACCTTTCCCCATCAAGAAGTCTGCAATTTCATCCTTCTGGCCCTGTTTTATCTTCTTGACCTAATTTCAGTTCAGTGAGCCCAACCCTAAAATCAAAATCAAAACCCCTTGTTTTCCTTAGCTAGCCTAAAATCCTTTCATCCAGCCCTTTTGGCTATGATTCTATCAAGATATACCTCTCTGACTTGGTAGGGCTAGATAACGAGTCCAAATTTTGGTTTGAGGTTACCTCAGGATTTCCTACTTCAGCCTTAGTATCATTCTGAGCGTTAACATTTTGGCGACTCAACTGGGAAAGAAAAGAGTAAGATCAGATCAACCCCAATAATAAGCTTTCATTGAAATTATTTAACTTGTGGATATTAAGTTTTAGAGTTTATTCAAAGGCTGAATTGAAAAATTTGTAAAGTGCATATTGGTTTTTGAAATTGGACATAGTGGCTTCCCGAAGATAAACCAGATCCAATCCTGATACGAATCCTCCTACCATTGTTAGTGAGCCTCAGACCATTGGAAGAAAAGTTAAATTTGTTGTTGAGACATATAGTTCAGTCAGAAATCAAGCAGGAAGTAGTTCCATTCCCAGAGCTCATTCATTTCCCGAAAGGTTAGAAAATTTGCAAGATATTGAATTTGATGTAAATTTTGAGCATAGTCTATTCCGGAGTAAATATTTGAGTTGGATTGATGAGAAAGTTTTTGATTCCTCCATTTCCTTTCATAGTCCTTTTGAATATTAGTTTTCACACTCTCAATTATGGTCTCAATCAACAACACAATTTTTACAATCTCTTAAATATTTTCAGAACTACTCTTCACAAGTAAGTACTTGGCTGGCAAGCAGACCTCAGATCTCAAATTCTTCTTCCACCACTTCATCTACCATTACTCAGAATATCCCTTTTCCCCCTCCTTCTTCCTCATCCACTGTTCACACTACTCAGTTAGGGACAAGTCTTCCTTTGATCACATCAGGCATCCAAATCCCTGTTATCCCTATTATTCTTATTGTTCATCCTCCACCTCCACCTCCAGTCATGGATGAAAGATACGCCCCCCTTGTTCTCCCTCAAAATCCAGGTCAAATTCCCGCAGATTATCAAACCAAAATCCCTTTGTTTGATGATACTTAGCCTATAACAACTCAAAAGCACGTAGATAAGAAGAATGACTTTTTTGATCTACATGAAGTTGACATAGAGGATGTGAAGATGATATTTTTTGCACAAAGCCTGGGACGAGAAGTAATAAAATGGTTGAGAGATCTACACCCAGCCACTATTGACACCCTAGCAGTTTTTCATAATCAGTTTGTAGAAATATGGGAACAAAAGAAGAATCCCCTTCAAATCTTGTCTGAATACGAGAACATGAAAAGGAATGTTGGTGAGTCTGTTCAAGATTATTGTGTGAGATTTAATGCTATGTAAAATTCCCTTACAACACATATGAAACCACCGGAGGGCATGGTTTTGGTCAAATTCCCAGATGGATTTGATGTTGATATGGAATATCAGTTGCGTGAACGTAATCCTACAACTTTAGTGGACATGCAGAAGAATGTTGTAAGTGTGGAATCGAATTTGTAGGCCAAGATAGCAAGGATGAGATCAAAAAAGAGAGTGACTATAAAAGAGGAGACATCTACTTCTAATGCAAATATGGATTCATTACTCCGGACTATGGAGAAGATGGTTGACAGGTTGTCCATTTCAGAGAGACCTGAACCACAGATCGGGAATCAAAATTTCAAAGGACAACAACAACAGTTGAGAATCAAGCAAAGAGAGTAGAAATAACTTGACCAAATAGCACAATAACAATAGAAGATCAGGACATCGTTGCAACAGAATTATATCCAAGGAGAGGAAGCAGAAGAAGATGAAGATCCGGTGATTGAAACTAATCATTTCTTTACAGCAGATGGGTTACCCATGTACTTGAATAAAGATGAGGAGTATACTGAAAATCTGGATTCTCCAACAGATGAAGAATATATCTTGTCAAATGATGATGATTTGGAAACTGAATCAGATGATTACTAGTGTGGATATATGAATGCTTTGAGTGCACAGCAAAAACAATATTCTCTGAGGAGAAGAGATGTACCTATCAATCCTATTCAGAAAAGGAAAGAAGTCCAATCAAAGAATGATCTTCAGAAGAAGGGTAAAGAGCCTGCAGATTAGAATCATAGCAACATCAATCAAGCATCAACAAGTTCAGCTACTAAAGAGAAAGATACTTAGAAGAAATAAATTGTGACAAAGGATCTAAATCTTAGAAGAGATATTGTTGTCAAAGAGGCAGATAAAGTCACAACCTTAAATTTAGAAAATGAAATAGCTAAATTGAAAGTTTCCATTCCATTGACAGAGTTAGTAAAGAATAATCATTACAGAGATCATATATCTAAAATTTTGTTGGTTGATCCTTTGTTCGATATGGTTAATGTTGAAGATGACCATCCCAAACTCATTTTCGGTCCAGCTATAGATGGTAAATTAGGAGAAAGTGGAGTTCCTCCTTTTTATTTGAGCCCAAGATTGCATGAGTACATACTTCACAATACTATGATTGATTTTGGTGCCTCTCAAAATTTGATGCCTAAGGATATTATGGAAAATTTAGGCATGGATGTCACCTGACCTTATCATGATTTGTACTCATTTGATTCTGGTAGAGTTCGTTTCATTGGTCTCATTAAATATTTAGTGGTTTCCTTAGATCAGATTCCAGATAAGAATATTTTGATGGATGTGGTGGTGGCTGATATACCACCTCGGTTTGGAATGCTATTGTCTAGATCATGGTGAGCCAAAATTAAAGGTACTTTACAACTTGAATTTTCCTATTCTACTATTCCTATCAATCATCTAAGAATAGGCTATACATATAGATCTTGAGTCTTTTTTTTTTTTATAATGATGGTGATTTGAATGATGTAAATAATCAGTTAGTAATAGAAGAAGATATTCCGGAAGTTTCAGAAAGTTTTAGAGTATTTTTGGATAAAGAAAAAGAAGTGGCGACTTCAGAAGTGATGACCTCTGAAGTGGTGATTTCCTCCGAGCAGCCTCCTGAAGAACAGAAACTCAATACAGAACAAAAAAATGAGCAGAAAAATGAAGTGATTTTCCCAAGTCAAACAGAACCAAAAGTTGAGTTTGAACATCTAGAAGATGAAAAAGGTTTATGGAGCATTGACTTCGATGGTGCATTGGGTAAGGAAGGTGCAGGTATTGGTATTTGGATTCGAAGTCCAGTTGGTAAGTCAGGTGGAATTCCAGCTAGTGTTAGAGAATGCTCTTATAAATTAGCTTTTGACTATTCTAATAACGAAGTGGAGTATGAAGCCCTGATTACAGGTCTTAAAATTTTGAAGAAGCTTGGTGCAAAACGAATTTATGTTTATGGTGATTCTAAGCTTGTCATAAAGCAGGTGAAAGGAGAGTATCAAAAAAAGCATCCGAAGATGAGAGCTTATAGAAATGCAGTTTTGGATGTCCTAAAAATCTTTCTTGAGTATACATTAACAATAGTACCAAGATCTCAGAAAATTATTGCAGATCCTCTTGCTACAATAGCAAGTAATCTTAAAATTACGATGAACTCCAGTAATAAATTTGAAATACATATTAAGCATAGACCTACTGTTCTGGATAATTTAAGGTACTGGCAATTTTTGTGGGATGACAAAGAAATAAATATCTTTTTGATGATGTTTGTGATGTTGGTGATCAAGAGATAGAAGCTTGTCAGATGAATGTTTTGCAGTTGAAAGATAATGTTATTCCTATAGGTCTGATACCTTTAGAAGATCTCTTCGATTAGGATGATGTGGCTAGGAAACCAAAATTGACTCCTACAGAAAAGGGAGTGGAAGATGTGAACATTGGAAAAGCAGAAAAGCCAAGATGGTTAAGTTATTTAAGACATTGTCTTTGGAGGCGAAAGATAAGTACATTAAATTTTTGTCTGAATTTTCTGTTATTTTTGCATGGGATTATTCAGATTTGAAGGTTTATGATAAGAATATTATTCAATACAATGTTCCCATCAAGCTGGATCAGAAACCCTTTAGGAATAATTTGAGAAGAATAAACCCAAGATTGTTGCCATCCATTGAAAAAGAGGTAAAATGATTATACAAATCAGGTATTATTGTGCCAAATAGGTTTTCTGATTGGATTTCAAATTTGGTGCCGGTAAGGAAAAATACTGAAGAGATAAGGTTATGCATAGATTTCCAGAATTTGAATAAAGTATCTTTAAAGGATAATTACCCCCTTCCAAAGATGGACCATGTTCTGCAAAAGGTAGTTGGAGCATCACAGATGTCACTACTTGACAGTTATTCAGGTTATAATCAAATTTTGGTACATGAAGAAGACCAAGGTAAGACTTCTTTCGCAACACCTTGGGGAACTTTTCAGTATGTTAAAATTCCATTCGGACTCAAGAATGCAAGGGCTACTTTTTAGCAGACGATGTATATAGCCTTTGCTAATGAGAAGGATGTTTTCTTAGTAGTCTATCTTGATGATTTGACAGTGTTTTCTAGTTCTGATGATCAACATTTGTATCATTTGAGAATTGTTTTTCAGAAATGTAGAGAGTTCGAGATTTCTTTAAATCCGAAGAAGACTCTTTTTGCCTTGGAGGACGACAAATTGCTTGGTGACATAATTTCCAAAGATGGCATTCGCATTGATCCTTCTAGAGTAGAATCCATTTAGAAGATATATTTTCTGGATTCAAAACTCGGAATCTCCATAGTCTTCATTTTTCAGTTGACGTTTCGGGTCTAAAGCAAGACCCATCTTCAGGACTTTCCACTGAACAAAAAGGAGATACAAGCTTTCAATGGTAAGATGAACTTCTTATGCAGATTTGTCCCTAATTTAGCTAAGCATTTGAGAGAAATGACTAATATGTTGAAGAAGGACAACAATGTAAAGTGGACCAATGATGCTATGAATTCATTCAACTTGATAAATCTTGCTTTAAGAACAACCCCTGTTTGGTTAGTCCATATTATACTAGTGCTTTCATTATATTTTCATTTGTTTGGCTGTAATTTTGATGCAAAAGAGAGTTCAGGTTGAATAGCCTATTGCTTTCTTCAGTCAAGCCATTCGAGATGCTGCTCTTCACTATAAAATTATTGAGAAACAAGATCTAGCCCTAATCAAAGCTTTGAATGATTTCCGGATTTATATTCTACATTCACATATTGTTGCCTATGTTCCAAATGCAGCAGTAAAACAGATTCTCACACAAACTGATCCTGAAGGTCGAAGAGGTAGGTGGATAGCAGCTATGCTAGAGTATGATCTTGAGGTTAGGCCTACCAAACTGATCAAGGGACAAGGGTTAGCCAAGTTGATGGCTTAATCCAACTTGCATTCTCTAGACATAAACCTTATTGCAACAATGTTAGATGATGAAGAAGGACACTTTAATACATGTATCTGAAATGTCTCTTACTTCACCATGGTATTCTGATATAGTATATTTTCTTTAGCACTTAATTCCTCCTCCTGGAGTGTCAAAAAGTCAGGGTAGGTCTTTGAAATTGAAATCTGCTAAATGCAGCATTCTAGGAAGTGCCCTTTATTGGAAAGATCCAGGAGGTGGAAAGATCCAGGAGGTCATTAGGGGAATTTTGAGGTCTAAAATGGGCCTCCTAAGGAAAATGTACAATCAAAATTCACTTTATGAGAACCAATCACATTTTAGGGGATGACATCATCCCTAATGGTTGAGGTGACATTGCTTGAGTTAAAGGTACTTACTTGACCCATTCTCAATGGTGAATAAAAACTCATGGTTAAACATGACAGTTCTCTAAATACTTTTAAAGTCATAAAGTAAAGTACTAATAATAAATCACATTTCACACTTTTTGAATAAAATATTATTATTGTCATTTCATATTTTTTGAAAGAAACAGTGCATATCCCTACACAATCTTCATGTATTTACACACTTTTCAATAAATATTATATTTGTATATTTTCAAATATTTATTTATAAATCAAATCAATTCAATATGTAATATAAAATTCATACATAAAATAATATATTATATTATATTATTTTTATATAGTATATTAATTACATGTTATTATATAATTTAAATAATATAAATTTTAATTAATAGTATATTCTATAATTAAGAATTTAAGAATTTATATTTATATTTTATTTTAAGTTATTTAAGTACAAAGGAAAAATGCATTAGTTATGCAATGATAATGATTTTTTCTTGAAAATCTCATTCTTATTTATAGTCACATCAATACAATTTTTTATTAATTTTATTTTAGTACAACTTTTGAATTGAATTTAACCATGGTTACATGGATTTTGGTACAAAAAGTGAATTGCAAATTCATAAATATTATTCTATTGGTTTAGCTATTATTTTATTATTTCCTTAGGAGGGCCATTTTAGACCTCAAAATTCCCCTAATGGTTCTTTTGAATTGTTTGGTTGAAGATGAAGCTAAGTAGGTAATGATGACTTTCAGGAGATTGTGTGGAGGCTGGTTTGTTTTGGAAAACAACAACAAAAAGTGTTGAGGGCAAGGTATTATTGGCCAACTTTATTTTCTCGATCTGTACAAAGTTGCATCACAATATCGTCATGAATGCTTAAGTTTTTCTGTGGAAAAAGGAAACCTTCCTTTCTTTCCGGTCGAAGCCTATTGTAGTAAATGCTCATTTTCAACAATGGGGAGTTCATTTACTGGGGAGATTCATCCCACATCCTTCTTCCGCACAACACAGATGGATCCTAACAACCACCGACTACTTCACCAAGTGGATCAAGGCTATTCCTACAAGGCAAGCTATGGATGCGGTAATCATTCAATTTTTAGAATCCAATATTTTGTCTCGTTTTCATTATCCTCACAAGATTATTACAGATAATGCTGCAGAATTTAAGTCAAAGAATATGGTTGAGTTTTTTCACAAGTATAATGTCATATTGGGTCATTCCACCACATATTATCCATAGGGCAATGGATTAGCTAAGAATTCAAACAAATCTTTAGTGAATATTATCAATAAAATGTTAGGGGAAAACAAGAAAAATTGGCATAGGAAGCTTACCAATGCTTTTTGGGTAGATCGAGTGAGAAAAAAGAAGTCAATAGGTATGTCACCTGTTGAACTAATTTATGGTACATATATAGTGTTTCCTACATCACTTGCAGTTCTGATTATGAGATTATTGCAGGAGGCAGATAGTGAAGAAGATGATATGCAATGTGGATTCAATCAAATGATTCACCTGTAGCAAACAAGAGAGGAAGTTTCTCAGACTACTTCTAAGCTTCAGGAGAGAATTAAGAATATTTATGATCGGAATACCAAAGAAGATAAATTTTAGCTGGAGGATGTAGTACTGAGATGGGATGTAAGAAATGAAGATAAAGGTAAGCACAGAAAGTTTGAAAATCTTTGGAAGGGAACCTACAAGATTTTGGCTTATAGGGTACAAAATGCCTATTTGCTACAGGAGATGAATGGAGATGAATTTTTAGGAGGGTGGGTCTATGGTAGGCTCTTGAAACATTATTATTTTTGATGCAGTTTATGAGATCACTTTCATTGGACATACCAGTTTATATTTTCTGCAAAGTTTGGGGTAGAAGATCATTTAGGCTTGGGGCCCAAAGTGAAGGCTATAAATCTTGTTGATTTTCTGTTGTTTTCAGAGATTTGGAGTTAGTTTTCAGTTAGTGTCAGAGTCATTTTTTGAGTCATTTTCCAGTCTTATAAAAGATTTTTGAGTCAGTTTGAATAATTTGCAGTCTTTTGGATTGTTTGATAGTATTTGCCCAATGGTTGACCATATTTACCCAATGGTTAGGCACTTGGTCTACGGTGTTCTTGACACCTCCAAGGAGCTCCCATCCGCAATAAGGCCAATGTTAGTGTCAGTATTGGTATACTTCCACCAGGGATCAAAACACATTTGCATGTGCATCTTAGGTGTCTGATACCGAATAATTTTTTTATCATTCCGTTAGGTCATGAAATAAATTTTCTCCACTGGTGGTTGTTATTGTCAAATAAAATTTTCCTCCCTCCAAAATCATATTTCTGACTCATTCCCATGTCCCTTTGAGCATAAAAAAACCTATGAAAATGCTTTGTTTTCACTTGAAATATTTTAAGTCAAAATTGCATTCAAAATTAGGTCAAAATTAGTCTCACTAGGTCACTAGGGTTTTTGCATTTTTCAAGATCTTCCCTTCATTCCAACGACGTTAGCACATATATGAGGGGGATTGAACAAAGAGTATCATCATGTTTTCATTATATTTCAAAAGGTTGTATTTTCAAATTTCAGAACTTTTTATCAAAATTGTCATTTTGATAAAAAAGCCATTTATGTAATTTATTTTATTTTTTAAATGTAATTTTATGCTACTATATGTAATATTTTAATCCCAATTTGTCAAAGAGAATATGTCAAGACTCAGTGAGAAAAATAAAAAGCTAGCTCTAGGTTGATCCAACCTGCAAATGTAAAAATGTCAAAGAGTATTCGTGAGAAAAGAAAGAAGACTTCAAAAACATTAGAAAGTGGGTTTATAAAGTTAAATCAAATTCGACATGCTTATAAAAGCCCATTTTACATTCCAAATGAGTCATCTTTACCTTTCAAAGAGTAAAAATCCTTCAACAAGGAATAATTTTTGAGTTTTTAAGTGAAATTTTGGCTAAGTTTCCTAGTGCTGCACGTTCAGCACTTGACGCTGCGCATTTGCACTTGCAATGTACGCCTGGAGATCAGCGCTGAACCCTTGCCCGATATTTTCAATGTGTTCTATGAAGGCGTTGCGCGCCTTAAACTCGGTGTTGCACACCTCGAACTCAGCGCTGTGCACTTGGCCAGAGAAGGCTGTGGAGTGTTCCAACAGTCCAAATCACTTCTAAACTTCTTCAAGTCTTTGCGAAAGTCCTCCAAAGAAATGTTAAGTGGTAAGTGCATACCATAACCCATCTCTAAGTTATTTGATGATTCTTAAATGAATTTGAAGTGTAATCCTAATAAAACCCTAATTATAAACTTGTAATCATTGATTTTACACTTGTTTCACCCTCTTGTAAAGAAAATCAGTCATAAACAAGGGTAATCACATTGATTGAAAGTTTTAATTCATCTAATTTGTCACTACACACATTCCATTTCACTCATTCCCTTCATTCACACTTATTCCTTTCACTTTCAAATCTAATCATTTCATCCCCTTCCCCTCATCTCATTTCACTTACACCCTAGGGTTTCACAAAATAGAGTTAGAGATGTTAGAAGAAGAAGACAATGGCATCATTGGTGAGGCACAAGTGCCAAGGAGAAATGATCATAAGGGATGGAAGATAAATAGATTTGAACCTATCACCAAAAGAGAACTCATGGCCTCTCCTCTCACTGTTTCTTACTTTAAACATGTGGGTTGTTTTGACTTTTATGAGAGAGTGGAGCAAGTCCGAAATCAACCGAAATTAACAAGGCTATTCATCATCAATCTACATGACAAGCAGGTCAATCTTACCGAGGTTACTTTTGATATGTCTACCAATTCCATTGCAACTGCTACAGGGATACCTAGTGTGGGAGAGAGGTGGTTTAAACGAGAAAATTTGGACATGAGTTATTTTGAACCATACCTCAAACCTAGGTGTAAAGATCACAACAAGTCCATTTTCCCTTTTTCCCATCTCCTTGACCAGTATGTGCCTATGATGAGAATAATAATGAAGTATTTCACTTGTGAGGGAAGGTTTTCCCGCCTCTATTCATACCATATCTGTATTCTTATGCATTTCACTAGAGTTATTATCTTTTCCGCAACATTGACAAGATGGCCTACATTGTTCACAAGAGAGATTACAACTAGCAAATGCAGAGCCTATTTCATCATTCACTTATCAAGATGATGGTCATGCATTAGCTCCAACAAAAGAACATTCCATGGGATACCTTCATTGCCAATGAGGTTTTCACTACCACACCTATTCATCATGATCAGGATGTTCCTTCATCATCTCATCCTCCCGTATACATTTCTCCATCACATTTCTCTACTCATACATCACCACCCACTCACATCCATTCACCTCATGTTGATCCTTCCTCATTACCTTTCCACAATACTTCACCATCATATCATGATACTAGAGCATCAAGTAGTGAAAAAGACATTGTAGCAGCTGGCACTAAAATGATTGACATTGAGCCATTTCCTTTGACCTATTAGAGAGGCTACTGGCATGTGTTTTCTTCACTTGATGTGAAAGGGGCCATGCCTTTTTCATCATCAAAACAGGTAGATAAGGGAAAGGAAAAGGCTACAGAGCCTATCTTTGTTGAGGAGGAGGGAAAACATAAAACTGAGCAGGAGTTTCAATTGATTGAGATTGATGAGGAGGATGAGTATAGAGCCACTAGTGCAGTGATCAGAGGCAAGGAGGCCAAGATTAGTGAGCTTCAAGCTAATCTTGATAGAGCACAATATGTGATTGACTTTCTTGAGCTAGAGAATCAACAATTGAAGACTAAGAAAACCATCAGTGAGGTCAAGACAGTCAGAGCTCAGAGAGAAGCAGGATAGGCCAAGGCCTTGCTGGAGGAACCCTTGGGAAGATGTGATGATAGTGATGATGAGGAATATCATCTTCCTAGACATATACCGAAGACCATTGGACTGAAGAGGACTTTAGCCCAGGAAAGGCAAAAAGAGCCAGAATTGGTAGAGCAACTTACTCCAAGTGAGCTGCTTGCCATAGAGATAGACAGAGACAGAGAGTCTTGGCTTGAGAGATCCAATTTGAATTTGGAGAGCCTGTTAGAGAAGGCCAAGAAATACACTGATATTCAGAGGAATATGATGAAGCATTATGCCATGAGAAATAGGATTGCAAGGGCCAAGCTTAAACGTACCCATGCAAAGATTCGGGCTTTGACCAAGTCAAAGGAGAAGGAAAAGCTGAATATTCTTGCTGAGGTGTCCCTCCAGGCCTCCAAACCCTGATCAACAAATAAAATTCCATTTTTGGCACTTTTGTGTAAATTTTGATTTTTGGGGATAGTTTAGCCTGCTGAAAATGTGCTAAACGCGTAGTGCCACTGGTGCTGCACTCTTTTTTGGGCCATCCAAATGGAAAAGGGTCAGCACATTCATGTTCATAATGAAAATTACATTAACCTCAGAAATTTTCAGGGGATTTAGAGCAAAACGAGACCCTCAAAAAGGCCAAAAACTATCAAAAAGTCATTTTTTTGCCCTCTTTTTGGCCTTGGTGCTGCGCATTTAGTAGTCTTGGGAAAATAGGATTTTGACAGGTCAGATGGACATAATTTTGGAAAGTAAAAGCATATCTGGAAATATGACTGGACAGGATTCCAATGAGCTATCATGAGCTCAATTTGGAAAAAGGGTAAGGCCTCCAAAGTGGCTCACAAAACATGTCAATTTTGTTGTCTTAGTGCTGCGAGTTTACCAAGGAATTCACAGTTTGACTAGTTTCAGTAAATTTTGAAATTTGACCATTGATGTAATTTTCACTTGGGTAAATGAGAAGTTACCATTGTAATTATCATGTTTTACCTTTTACCTAATATAGATACATTAGGTAAAGTATTAGTTTGAGGTCAAATTTGTCTGTTCTAAAATTTAGGAATGAGTCACTCTCCTCATCCTAGGCTTTAGTAGTCAGTTCAGTTTTCGGTGCAAAAACTGCCTCACCTCATGGATTCGACCCCTGAGGATGAGAGGAAGTGTTTTTGAGTCTATAATTTTTACTTTTTCAATCTTTGTAATGGTTGGCATCAGTGGAAGAGTTTGTATTGCTCAAGTAACATTCTGACTTGGACATTAATGGAAGTTTATAGCTATTTTCTTGGGATCCCTGTGGTACGAGTTTTACACATTATTTCTTCTATGTGATTTATTTTTAAGAATGTTTTATTAATTGATAAGCCATTTCACATCTATTATATAATTGATTTCAAGTTTGAAAAATGGAATTCATATTTAGCTATGCTCTGTTTTGGGAAATTAAGTATAATGTGTTCAATTTCTTCAGTTTAAGGAAAATACATTTATATGCTTTCCTTAGCTCCTCACTAGTCTTTCCATCTCATTTAATACTATTTGAATGTGTAAACCTATTTCCTACCTTTCCCCATCAAGAAGTCTACAATTTCATCCTTCTGGCCCTATTTTATCCTCTTGACCTAATTTTAGTTCAGTGAGCCCAACCCTAAAATCAAAATCAAAACCCCTTGTTTTCCTTAGCTAGCCTAAAATCCTTTCATCCATCCCTCTTGGTTGTGATTCTATCGAGAGATCCCTCTTTGACTTTCTAGGGCTAGATACTGAGTTCAAATTTTGGTTTGAGGTTACCTCTTGATTTCCTACTTCAGCCTTAGGATCAATCCCAACGTTAACACTAGCTCAGGGAACATTTCCTTGTTTGCCAAATCATGATCATCGAACTTGATGCTTGGTATATTTCCAAGCACATATTCACCAAGGGGAAAATCCTGCAGGACCAGAGGCATATGAAGGTAGTCCCGCATCGAGTATACATTCTTTGGCACGTGCATGGTGGGTCTATGCATCTTGACATATGGAGGCTGCCGTGAGATAGCCTCGACAAGCACAGCATCCTTAGTGGCACTCATTGGTCTCTTCGAAGGGTCATCAATAGGCAACCTATCCTTAGTAGCCTGGCGCAGGGATGTCACATTCCTCGGGGAGGTTCGTGGCTTCAAGGAGGACCACTCTGATATTTTTCCTTTTCCTTTAACCAGCATAGCCACAACTTCTTCAACCTCAGGGATCACTTTATGGACATCGTTCGACCCCAGATCTATCAATGCTATGAGGGGCATAAAGTGCTCTTCAATGGGTGCGCTCTCTAGGTTGGTGGCCATCATTCTCGGGTGAAAGATAAATTCAGGATTTCTCATGTCAAATGGGGTCTCTCGACTAGACATATAGTGCTCACAGACAAATTTACAGCATAAATCATGGATAAACTCAGGGCACAATGTACTCAGAAAGAAAAGGAACCAATTATGACCTGCACCCTTCCTTTTATAGGAAATCCAAGGTGAAAATAGTTGGATCTTCATGAAATGCAACTTACCTTTGTAAAAACGGTAAAAAATCCCGTAAGATCACCTCATTAAATGCATAAAACCCACTCCATCCAATGGTACAATTACTTTTTCACCCAGTTTCACTGTTCCAACAACTAGTTTCTTCTCCTGAACATTTCCCCTGCACTTCCGTCACACTTGTTTGCGCCTTTCCTGTGTGCCACGTGAAAACCACTAGATTCTTATGCTCTAGCCATATAGTCATTTGGTCAGCACTAGATTGTCCCTATGTGGCTTTAGACGACTTCCAATTAAATACACGGGACTATTCTCACTGCATAGCGTAGCCAAGCGCATCGCACCTCCATCAGTGATTTCCTTCACAATGTATGGCCCCAACCAATGTTTCTTGAACTTCCTTGGGTGGCATGCAAAATAATTGTCGTATAACAAGACCAAGTCTTCCTCCTTGAACACCTTTTGTTTGATGTGTCTATCATGCCAGGCCTTTTCATGCGCCTTCTTCACTTGCTGATGGAAGTTAGCAATGAACTGATCCTCTTCTAAGGCAACCAATTGTGCCAAACATTCCTCCATAATGTCAGGCTCAGCCATATTAGTGAAAGTTGCGATGCGCGGGCTTGGGACAATATACTCCATTGGCATGATCGCTTCTTACCCATACACCATCTTGAAAGGTTTTTTCCCAGTCAACTTCTTGCATGTGGGACTATAAGCCCATAACATAGAATGGTTACGCATGTCCTAGTCATTCCTATTGGCATTACAGATCTTTGTGAGTGCATTCTTCAAAATTTTGTTGAAAGCCTCTATTGCGCCATTTGCTTGTGGGTGATAAGGGGTACCCTTCTGGTGATGGATATGAAATTCCTTAGTTAGAGATTCAATGGTTTCATTAACAAAGTGTGTACCTATATCACTCATCAATATCTTCGGACATCCAAATCTAGTCAAAATATGTTCAAAAATGAAGTGCACAACAGTATCTGCAGTACAATCCTTAACTTCCTTAGCTTCTTCCCATATGGTTACATAATCTATGGCAGTGATGATATTGCGTGCTCCAGTATTGTTCCCTGGAGGATTTATCAATCCAACAAAATATATAACCCATTTATCAAATGCCTTCAGGGCCATCTGTGCTACAGAGGGCTTTCCTATTCTTTGACATGCATCACAGGCTCGACAGTATGCATGTGCATCACTGTGCAGTGTGGGCCACCATAACCCAGCACAAAATACCTTCTGTGCAGTAGCTTTCCCAGCATAGTGGCCTCCTACCACACCTCCATGAGCCTCAGCCAAGATATCGTATCTCTCATGTTCCAACATATATCTTCTCAGTACTTCATCTGCTCCCAATTTGTACAACTGACCCACAATCAGGGTAAAATCATCTGCACACGCAACCAAATCCTTCTTTTGCTGCACCAAATATTTAGCAAGCGTGCTTATAGTAGTCAAAAAGTGAATAATATCAACAAAGTGCTCATCAACCACCTTGATAGCAAAGAGTTTCACATTAGGTAGCCCCTCCTCCAGACTAGTTGGTTCTTCCCCATTTTTGATATGTGAAAGATGATCCAGTCCATCATTTAGTCTTCCTAGCTTCACAATGATTTCAAAGTCATACTCTTGAAATAACAACAACCACCTACAAATATTCCCTCCAACACAGGCTTATTAATCAGGTATTTAAAGAAAAATGATCAATGAACATTTTGAAGTGTCCCCCTTGGAGATAGTGCCTGTATTTTTGTAGAGCATAGACCATGGCCAATCCCTCCCTTTCTGTGGTTGAGTAGTTGTGCTCTGCACTCAATAACTTCCTACTGGAAAAAGAAACTATGTGATCCATGTATCCTTCTCCTGGCTATGCTAGAACAACCCCAAGTGCTATACCAGATGCATCCACATGTACATGAAAAACCTTAGACCAGTCTCGGAATATCAGAATAGGTGCAGTGACCATTTTTTCCTTCAGCGGCTTAAATTTCTTTTGACTTTCCTCATCCCAGAAAAATAACACTTCCTTCTTTAGTAACTTCTCCATTAGCGAGTGATCAGAGCATAGCCCTGAATGAAATTCCTATAATATCCAGTGTGTCCTAGGATGGAGCACATTTATTTCTCATTAGTGGGAACTTCTAAGTTGATGATAAATTCTATCTTGGATGGGTCTACCATCAATCCTTGCTGACATACTATATGCCCTAACAAAATTCCAAAAGGCAAGCAGAATATACATTTTTTCAGGTTAAGAGAAATTTGGTGCTTTCTACAAGTGTCAAGCATCATGCGCAGGTTTAACACATGTTTCTTTACCAACCCAAACAATGCCCAGTCAGCAAAATACACCTCCAAAAATTTATTCATGAATTCATTGAACACAACCACTACCACGCGCGAGAAGATCATAAGTTCATTCTTCAATTCGAAAGGCATGACAGTGTACTGAAAATACCCCCATTTTTTCACAAAGGTGGTCTTGTTGTGGTCTTCAAGCGCAATTCTGATCTATTGACACCTCGAAAATCCATCAGTAAACGAATAAGCCTCTTGTCCTCCCACATTATCCAGGATCTCATCTGAAAACGAGGTAGGGGAGGGGTCATGCACATAGACATCATTTAGCTTGTACAGATCTACACAAATCCTTATTTCTCCTTTGGTATTCTTTTCTTGAACCACCATTGGGCTCACCCAATCAGACTGCTCTATAGGCTCAATGATTCCTGCAACCACCATATTTTCTAATTCCTCTTTTACTTTCTACTTATACTTGGGATTCAATTAGTATGGTCACTGCTTGACAGGGTGTGCATCTGGTTTCAAAATTATCTTCATAACACCTAGGCCTCCTACAATTCCCTTTAGCTCAGAGAAATTTGTAGGAAACAGGTCCTGATACTCTGTCAGCAGCTCCACAATCTTCCTTACTATATCATCATCCCCAGTAATCCCCAATTTTAGCCAACTTGGGCTACTCTTTTGTCCCAACCAATGCATCCTATTCATAAATAGATGAAGAATTATATAAAAATAGACATGATTTGATCATTTGAATATGTTTTCAAGAAAATGATGTACCAGAAATTCTAAAATCTTGCCATGAGGAAACATGTGGAGGGAATTTTATTGATAAAAGAACTGCATACAAAATCCTTCTTTTGAGATGTTATTGGTCATCTATTTTCAAATATGCCAAGGAATATGTCAAAAGATGTGATAGTTGTAAGAGAATGGGAAATCCAGTACCTTTAGATGAAATTCATCTACAACCACATGTACTTGTGGAGCCTTTTGAAAGATGGGTTCTATATTTTGTCGGACCTATAAATCCTTCGTCCAAATAGAAAAAGTACATACTTGTTTGCACAAATTATGTTACAAAATAGGTAGAAGCTAAGCCTATTTTATTTGCATCTAAAAATTCTATAATTACATTTCCTTTTTAGGATATATTTACTTGTTTTGGTGTTCCAAGAGAAATTGTAACAGATCAAGGTACCCAATTCACATCCAAGTTGGTACAGAAGATTATGGAGAAGTATAAAATCAATCATATAAATTCTACTCCATATCCTCCATAGGACAATGGGTAGGTGGAATCTACTAACAAATTTCTTGAACTTATTCTTACCACAATTATGCATTTTCATAGAAAGGATTGGGTAGAAAAACATCCAGAAGCACTATGGGCATATCAAACCACATGGAGAAACACATCTGGCATACTCCTTATGAGCTTGTATATGGAAAGAAAGTTTTATTTCCAATTGAGTTCCAAGTGGAGACTTACATACAGCTACTAAATTGAGCCTTGACCTATAAGAAGCTCAGAAGCAAATACTAGCACAATTGAATGAGCTAGATGAATTTCGATAAGATTTTATTCAGAGGACTAGCATAGTGCAACAAAAAAGATCAAAATCGCATGATAAATTTATCAACGATAAAAAGGTCAAACAAGGTGATTGTGCACTTCTTTTTATTCCAAGTTTAAATGTTTTCAAGGAAACTTTCAAACTCATTGGCTTGGTCCTTATGAGATTGATATGTTTTTGACAATGGAGCAGTGAAAATCAATACTATTGATGATGCAAAAATTTATTTCCTTGTTAATGGTCATAGATTGAGATTATATCATAAACCATTGACAAAGGAAGAATTTTTGAAGTATCTGCAAGAGAATTTAAGTTGATTAAAAAGGGGGATTTTTCTCCTCATTCTTTATTTTCAATATATATATATATATATAATCAAAACCAATTTTGTTGGCATGTTTATACAGAAAATCTTAATTGAAAACTAAGATTTCTTGGTAGTTTATATTTTTATAAATCCATTCTCTCTTGTCCCTGTTTCCTTTTATCCCTCTTTTCTTCAGTCAATTTTTTAGGTGGTCAACTATCAACAATAATGGCATCAATAAAGAAGTCTTCTCCAAAAGAAAGGAAACCCAAAAAGATGACAAACATAATTCTTATCATTCTGTAGCCAATTTACAATTCCGCACCTAGAATAAAATTCAATAGCAAGAATGATATCAAAGGAAACATTAAGGTATGTAAGAATGCTGGAGTTATATTTCATTTAAGAACTTAGATTTTAAATTATGGATGAAATATAAATATATTGAAGACCTTATAAATTCGTTAATCGTTATGACCATAACCCCTCATCATTTCACCACTTGTCACATCAAGGTCTAATCAAAATATTAAACGCATCCTTTGAAATCAGATATGGGAAATTGTGTAAGTACAATTTAGACGCAACACGAATTATTCCATAAATATCTTACCTTTCCATCATTCAAATCCGCTCCATATTCATTGTTATCATTATGAATCCCTTCATTCTCTTCCATTTCCCAGTCGAAAAGAGTAGTCTATGCCGAAAACTTCTCCACGCTATGGGTAGTCTTATTCGTTATAAACCAACTGGTGAGAAAATCCTCCTGGATTATTCAAGGGTTAAGGAGGAGCTAAAATATGTGGGTTGGATTCATTTATTCAAAAATTATGTGTATGAACCAGAGGTTAATAAATCCTTCACCCGAGCATTTGATGAAGTATAGGTCGAAATTGGAGATAGTAAACTCATCCTCACAAAGTCAATGATAACAAAAGCAACAAGACTACCAGGGAATGGAGAAATTTGGTTTAAAAATAGGAAAATTAAATAAAATTAATGGGTTCACTTCTTAAAATAACCAGGTATGGACTTGTCTAATTTCAAGAAAGGTATTCTAGTTACAACGCTAAAAGGTATTCTTGTTAGTAATTCAGAAATTCATAACATGTAAAGGGAGATTTGGAACAATGTGTGTTTATCATGTTAGGCTTATGATGCATTTTTTTGATGGGTTTGAAAGCAATTTACCCTAATTTTTACTGCAAAGTTTAAAGAAAATGGAATTTGGTATCCAAAGAGTATCTAGGTCCATAGATATCTCTTTGTACTATCATATATATTGAAGAGAATCTGAAGCAAGACATTTATGAATTAGAGATCCTTAACAGACATTTGATTCAGGAGGGAGAAGAGGCTAAAGTCCAAAATGAGATATTAAGGACTCAGAATGACAACATCAACATTTGATTCAGGAGAGAGAAAAGGCTACAGTCCAAAATGAGATATTAAGGACTCAGAATGACAACATCTTGTTACACCTCTCTCATTGGTACAAATAATAAGAAGCTTAAATTTCAAAATAAGTTTCTTAAAGACAGGCTCATAGGGTTACAAGGAAGAATTTTAATAAAGAAACCAAGAACCATGTTTTCCTTTAAAAAGAAGAAAAGGAGTACTAGTTTGGATGTACTTGCACAAGCATCAGAGATCATTCACTAAAAATAAAGGAAAGGAATCAATTTTGAAATTTTGGTGGATGAAGACATGAAAAACCTTTGGTGTGGGAGAATGTTGAAACTTAGAAATGTTTCTTTTTTATTATCCTTTTTTCCATCACATTTCACCTTATTGTTACTATTCTACAAAAAGCTCAACATATTAAGGTCAATATAAACTTCTATAAGGTATTAATAATCCATATTTAGATTCTTCATTTTTAGTGAAATTATGACAAATTTATTTTTGCAGTGACCGGATTTTTCACATTTTGAAACAAGTATTCGTTTATGTAGAAAAATCCATTGTTAGACAAGTTGCATCACTCCAAAGGAAGAAACAAGACTTCCAAAAGATGGCATTTGGCTCCCATATGAATAAACACCTACTGGCATCGCTTGGCAAGCTACACGAGATAGGAGATTTTGAATTCAAAGGCCAAGTCAAACATGGAAAATTTGTGTTGCAATTAAACACAAGAAGTGTAGAATCAAGTGAGTGAGACTGGAGGATTAACTTAGCTGTCAAGAATATAAATCGATATGAAATCTCCTATGAATTTATTTTTCAATATCAAGTCATAAAGATATTGGAATCTTAGTTTTATTGGTCTCATAGGTTTCGAATCGATTGCAGTGTACCGGCTTAAAACTCTTTCAAGTTGTTTTTATAATTTTTATAAATTATTGTAAGCGAGACAAAGAACACAATAGTGGTTATTATTATTAAGTTCATAATCCTTTTTGTGGAAGAAACAAATATTTTGTTTTCATAATAAAAATCCATGTTACTTTCTAACACGTGCATGAAGAACCATTGATCGTTAATCAATCGTGCACTCCAGGAGGGCCCCCTACAAACTATGAGGTTTTGTTTTGAGTTTTGAGTTTTTTAAATTAATGTTTTTTAGAATTTATTCTTTTGACAAGTTTCATTTCTAATTATTTTATCTTTGTTAAAAATTACTCATAAACATAAAATACCAAAAAGAGTTTACTGATTCAAAGAAATTTTTTATCTATACTTATTTGTCTTATCATTCAATTTCAATCTCTGTTAGTTGTTCTATCATTCAATTTCAAATTATGTTACTTTTTTTCAAATTTTGATATGCTAAATGGAAGTACATTTTAGGAGTTAATTGTGCACATTAGCAATCATTCTTGAGTTGTGATTTCATTTCTTTTAGATTAGATTTCATTGTCATTATCTTTCGAAGAAATTTTATCTTTTATATATATTAGATTCCATTGTCAATTTTTTCACAACATTTAAATTGGTTTTGTCTTATTTTCAATTTAGCTTAAAGATTTCTTTTTAGCAACTAATGCAGAATGATTTCAATTCCGCAGTAGTAGAATTAGGTTATTTTATTTCATGATTCGATTTTCAAAAATTTCCTTTTGATATTTGATATTTAAGATTTATGCAATTTAGATAGATATTTTATTTCAAAATTTCAACTTAGTTAGTTAGGAATCTGAATTGAAACAACATATGCATCATCAGTTTCCAAATTGTATGAAAAGCAATCATCCATATTCACAATTACTTTCATTTTTAGAATTTACTTAATATAAAAAAGAAATCCTAACATATATAGTTCACATACATTTCACAAGTACATGAATCCTAGTTGACATTTGATGAAGTAAATTAAAGACATTAATTTACCAAACAGTTAGTATTTTATTTTGCAGGAGTAACCATATGAAGAGAGTTATTTTGGGCCATAGTTTGGCTTTCCACAATTTTCTCCACTTGCTTTCTTTGACTTACTCCATAGTTCTTAAAAGGATATTGTATGCCTCTTTCAGATTGAAATTTCTTTTGGGTTTGTACCCCAATCAAAAGTTGTTGTTCCCATGTTGTATTCCAATTTCCGTTACTTTAGCTCTTTCATTAGGGTTTGCTTATAATCATTTTTTATGTCGACTACCCATTCTATGTTCTCTTCCCAATGTCTCCATTGTTTTTGTGTCTATGTTTGAGTTCGCTAGTGCTTGACCAGTGTTTTTCCTTATGATTGCAAGTTATCTTTGACTTTTCCCACATACCCTTCTTGTTCAATTTTTGGTAGGATGTACAAGAAATAATAAATGATCAGCAGGACGTACAAGAAAATTATTCAAAATTTTTAAAAGAATGGTGTTAAAATAATCATCCATCAAATCAAATCATCCGCAACATAAATGAAGGAATTGGAACTAGAATAAGTCGACAGCTTCATTCATCACAACAAGCCAACCTTGATTTTTTAGCAACTTTTGAGCCTATCAATTTTGAGGAAGCTAGTCAAGATGAACACTCAGTAGTAGCTATGAATGAAGAACCAGATCAAATTGAGAAGAAAGATACTTTGGAATTGGTTCCATGACCAAAGGATAAAAATGTTATTGGAACTAAATGGGTCTTTAGAAACAAATTGAATGAGGATGGACAGGTTACCAGGAATAAGGCAAGAATAGTTTGCAAAGGATATGCACAAGTTGAAGGAATTTATTTTGAAGAAACATTCTCTCCCGTAGCCATAATGGAAGCTATTAGAATGTTTATCGCTAATGCATGCTCAAGAAAAATCAAGGTCTACCAAATGGACGTTAAGTCAACCTTTCTAAATGGTGAATTGGAAGAAGAAGTTTACATTGAACAACCCGAAGGTTTTCTGCTCTCTGAAAAGGAAGACTATGTCTGTAGATTAAAGAAGGCACTATATGGTCTCAAGCAAGCTCCTAGAGCTTGGTATGATCGTCTTGATGGATATCTACATCAACAAAGATTCAAGAAAGGAAGTGACGACAACAATCTCTATGTGAAAGTGGATCAAGATAACCTAACAATTATCAAGGTATATGTAGAAAATATAATTTTTCGAAGAAATGATGACAGCTTAAGTAAAAACTTTGCCCCAAATATGAAAAGTGAGTTTGAAATGTCTCTACTTGGCGAGCTGACATACTTTTTAGGGCTTCAAATATCTTAGCAGAATAAAGGAATATTTATATATCAAACCAAGTACATCAATGAAATGCTCAAGAAATTCAAGGTGGAAGATTGCAAGCCTGTCCTTACCCCAATGGTAATAGGTTGCAAGTTAATTAGTTTAGATGATTCGTCAAAGGATGTGGACCAGAGGTTGTATAGAGCTATGATTGGTAGTCTTCTATATGTGATAGCTTCTCGGCTAGACATAATGCCAGCAGTTGGACAAGTAGCAAGATTCCAAGCAGAACCAAAAGAATCTCATATTATTGTCGTCAAAAGAATTCTCAAATATCTTAAGGGCACAATAGAATATGTTTTATGGTATCCCAAAGGAGATAATCTAGTTATCCAAGATTATACAGATGAAGATTGGGTAGGAAGTGTTGATTATCGAAATAGTACCAGTGGAGAAACAGAAGCATAGTATATAGCAATAGAAACCTGTTGTACTCAAGTTCTCTGAATGAAGAAAACTTTGCAATATCTTCAAGTCAAGTTTGATGAGCCTATTCCCATATTTTGCAATAACACCAGTGCCATCAGTATCTCTAAGAATCATGTGATGCATTCCAAAACAAAGCACATTCTGATAAAATATCATTTCGTTAGAGAGCAGGTCACTGAAAATAATATCAAGCTTGAATATGTTAGCACAAAGGAACAAATTGCTGACATATTTACCAAACCATTACCCTGTGAATCATTTGAGTATCTTCGCCTAAAGCTTGGGATTCTCCCAAGCTCTCATTAGACTCTTTCTCTTATCTAACAAAGTAAAAAAAAAAAGTGGGGGGAGTTGAGGTGTGTACAGGTCCGCAGGATGACGTTTGTCAGGGTGAGTTACTCTTTGCCATTGATGAAAAAGGTGGAGAGAATGTTGTAGGAAGAGGTGTCATGATTGCAGGGGGAGTACTTGTGTTTCCATCAATGCCAAAGGGGGAGATTGTTGATCAGTGGTTGTCATTGATGTCAACCCAAGCAACACCAGGAGCTACCCTGATCTTGAATAGGAATTTTGACTTGACAAACTACTCTATTCTAAGTCAAGGATATTTTGGATGGTTTCTATTTTTTTAGATGTTTTCGTTGATATATGGCATGCCATGTAATTCTTTACGGTTTGATAGATATTCATGTTTGAAGTTAGGAACCCCAGTTGGTGGGCTAAAACCCCATGGGGTTGTGGCATGACACTAATCATTGGTTGTAGTCATTGAATTTTCAATAATTAATAACTTTTTAAGCTTCTAAAATTTATCCAATGTTCACTTTTTGAAGACCCTATCAACCTAAGCATTTATATAAATTGTGACCTTCATATCCTCCTCATGTAAGGATTTCGCTACTTATAATAGGTCATCATGGAATTTTCACTATAAATTTTTTTCTGCGAAGCTTCAGATGTTGAAACAAAACCAATTTGGGTGAAATCCTGATGAAGAAAGTGTCTGAATTTCAGATATTGGTTTGCTATAGTTTTAGAGATATGATCTGAGGAAGTTAGGGTTTTTGCAGGCTCTCAAATTTCATGTCAAACAGGTGACCTTGAGAAAATCTTCATAAATTTCTCTCTGAGAATTGGATTCACATTTCATAAAAAGTGATAGAAAGAGGACGGGCTGCAGTTTTTTGTGTATCGTTTTCAGGACCAAAGGTTGAAACAGTGACACATGGCACTTCGTACAAGTTCACTCTACTAAACCAGTTTATAATTAGGTCATAGTAGGAGATTAGGTATAACTATTTCTTTAAGAATCCAATGTTGATCAGGCCTATAGGGTTGGAAAGAGGACTTAGAGGGATACCACAGGACGAAATCTCATACCTTGGATATCTGAAATTACACAGATACAATAGATTCAATATCAAGCTTCTAGAAGGCAAGAAAAAATAACACTGTTACCGATGAAATAGGTAACCTGACCTCAAAACGGGAACTCTAGCCCAAAAAGACTCAAAAAACATGAAAAAACACCCAAAAAACAAAAAAAGTGTATCCAGAACGCACTTTGTTTTTTTTTAAGGTCAAATTTCAACATTTTATAAAATTATGCTAAAAACAAAATTGTTTCTTGAAAAAAGGATTGAAAAAACACCCTCAAAACAAAACAAGTTGATGCTGGTATAACAAAAAAAAAAAGTTGTGTCATATTTTTGACATTTTTAAAAATAGAAATAACATTTTTTCATTTTTAAAATTCAAACATTAAAAAAAACCTACAATTTAAGAAAAAAATAAATTTAAAAAATAAAAACATTTTAAGGCTTAAAATTTAAAAATATATAGGAATAAAAAAATAAAAATGAAAACAAAATAAAAATTTTAATTCAAACATTAAAAAAACCTAAAATTTAAGAAAAAAAATAAATAAAAAATAAAAAAATAAAATTTAAAGACTAAAATTTCAAAATATATAGAAATAAAAAATAAAAAAAATAAAAACAAAATAAAAATATTAAATTTAAACAAAGGGTTAAAAAAAGAAAGAAATTATAAAAAATAAAATATAGAAATTAAATTTGAAAAAAGAAAAAGAAAATGTTTATTAAATTAAAAATAATAAAAATAATTTTTAAAATAAAAAAATAAATTTAAATAAATATATTATATTTTAATAAATTAAAAAAAAAAAAAAAAAAAAAAAAAAAAAAAAAAAAATTATTTAAATTAAAAGTAAAAAAATGAAAAATTAATTAAAAATAAAATAAAATAAAAATATTAAATTAAAAAAAAAATATATTAAAAAAAAAAATAAATTATAAATAATAATATATATATATATATATATATATATATATATATATATATATATATATATATATATATATATATTAGATTTTATTAAGTTAAAAAAAATTGTTAATATTAAAATAACAAATTAAATTAAAAAAAAATGTTAAATTTTAATAAATAAATGAATAAACATATAAATTTTGAAAAAAAAATAAAAATTAAATATAAAGAAAAAAAAATTGTTAAAATAAAAAGTTAAAACACTTTAAAAATCAATTAAAAATAAAAAATAAAATAAAAAACAAATTAATTTGAAAATATTAAGTTTAATTAAAAAAAAGAAAATCTAATTTTAAATATACAATTTTAATTGAAATAAAAAAAAAATATAAAAAAATTTATGTAATTATATATATATATATATATATATATATATATATATATATATATATATATATATATATATATATATATATAATTAAATTATATTAAAAAAAAAACAAAATTTAATAAATTTTAAAAAATTAAATCAAGAAACTAAACATAAAATTTAATAATAAAAAAATATATATGAAAAAAAAAAATCAATTAAATGAATTAAAAAAAATACAAATTTTAATAAAAATTATTAACAAAATTTAGAAAAAAAAAATTAAAAACAAAAAAAATGAATTTTAAAAAAAGAAAAAGAAGATTAAAACAAATTAAATTTCAAAAAAAAAAAAAAAAAAAAAAATGAATTAAAAAAAAAAATAAAAAAAAATAAAAAAATAAAAAATAAAAATAAAAATAAAATTTGATTGTGGTGGCGCCGCCAATCGGCCTCCCGCCCAGGTGGCGGCAGAGGTCGATTCCGAGAATCGGCCTCCCGCGGTGGGAGGCCGATTGACGATGCCACCACGATCAAAAAATTATTTCTTTCTTTTTCTTTTCTTTTTTAATTTTTAACAATTTTTTTTAATTTGATTTTTTTTAATATTTTTTTTAGTTTTCTTTTTTATTTTTATTTATTTTTTAATTTTTTTAATTTTTAATTTTTATTTTTAATATTTTTTAATTAGTAACATATTTTTTTTTTTTTTTTTTAATTTATCTATTTTTTTTAAATTTTAAATTTTAAATTTTTATTTATTTTATTTATTTTTTAATTTGATTTTTTTTTTTTTTTTTTTTGTCTTCAATTTTTTTAATTTTTCTTATTTTTTTATTTTATTATTTTTATTATTTTTATTATTTTTTTAATTTCAATAAATTAAAAATTGTTATTTTTTAATTCAAATTTTTTATTTTAAATTTAGCTTGTTTTAATTTTTTTTGTAATCTTTTACTTTATTTAGTTTTTCATTTTTAAAATTTATAAATTGTTTCATTAAAAAAAAAAAACAGTAAATTTATGGATTTTTTTTTTTTTAATTATTTGCATGTAGTTTTTTTCATTTTTTTGTTTTTTAATGATAGTTTGTTTGTTTGTTTGTTTGTTTGTTTTTGTCTTTCTTTTTCTTTTTTCTTTTTTATTTATTTATTTATTTATTTATTTTTTTTCTTCTTCTTCTTCTTATTATTTTTTTAATTTAACTTTTTAAATTTAATTTTTTCTTTTTTGTATTTTATTTTTTTTATCTAAATTTTAATTTTGTAATTTTAATTATTTTAAAATTTTCTATTTTATTATTTTTTTTAATTATATGTTTTTTTTTTAAAACTTAGAAAAAAATGTTTTTGATTTTTTTTTATTTTTTATTTTTTATTTTTTGGTTAATTTTTGTTTTTTTCTTTAAATTATGTGTTTTTTTTTCAAATTTTGTCATTTCTTTTGATATAATTTTTGAATATTTTTGTTTTTTGTTTTGTTTTTTTTTTTTTTTTTACGAGTTAATTTTGTTTTTTTTTACATTTTTATTATATATATATATATATATTTATCTAAGTTTTGTGTTTTATTACCAACATGAAAATCACCACTCTAAAAAAAAAAGGTTGATGCTACATCAATACGTTTCATAATTAGCATGAAAATCACCGCTCTAAAAAAAAAAGTTGATGCTGCATCAATACATTTCAAAATTAGCATGAAAATCACTAACATTTTAAAACAAATATTCATACTTCATAAATAAAAATATTAGAGTGTAAAAAATGTGCACAAAAAAAGGGGGTGATTCTGCATCACCACTTTTCAAAATCAGGTGCTTTTTATGCTACCAAAAAAAAGTAGGTAACAGTGTGGTTACCTATTTCATCGGTAATAGTGTTAAATATGCATTGAAGGATCACTGCAATAAGGACAACACATCAACAGTCAAGGGTAAGGCTACTACAACAAGGTATGTATGATTAGTGTCTTAATTTTAATTTGAATATTATCTCTAACATGTGTTTTTGCAAGACAGTGTAAGTGTTTTGTATGTATGTTTAATTGGGTTTTGTTCATAAATTTTGAACGTATTTACATTTGAATTTTGAATATTTCTCTGACATATGGTATGCGGGACAGTGTAAGTATTATGTTTATAGATTGGTTTGGGTCTTGCATGTGTAGGAAGGAGGACATAATAGGACAACTTAGACATATACTAGAAGGACAATGCAACGCCAAAGTACCATTACTTGAAGCAAGCATAAAAATACCTCAACAACTACTAGTGTTCAAAGAAGCAGTGTCAAGTCAAGTATCAGGTCATGCCAAAAGTCAGTATTGTAAAAATCATCATTTCAAAATTGTAAAAGATTCATTATTGTAAAAGATTCAATTTTCCAAGAGTTGGAGAGGAATTTTTGGGAGGTATAAGTGTCATTGTTGGATAATGTTATGGTTGGGTTGCAGGTCATAGTGTGATTCAGTGATTGGTCTAGTTCAAGAAAATCATTGTGAACCATATTGTATCATGTATAATTTTTCTTGGTATGGGAGTCCACACTCTTGTCTTATTTTTTATCATTATAGGGTGGCAGGGAGGTGCTAGGTTGGTTCATGAAGTCACCTACAGGTTGGAGCCTGTGAACACTTTAGGATGGTAGGTTGGTCTAGGATGTCGAGGCATCCATTCAGTTGACTACTAAAGAAACCAGGGCATTGGGGTGTCATTCCAGTGGGAGCTGGAGAAGAATTTTTTTCTAGAATTCAAGGAATTTGTACCTTCCATTTCAGTTGGAGTTGAAGATTAAAGAATTTATTAGAAAATCGTTCGGTGGTTTTTGACCCGGAGGGGGTTTTCCACCTAAAATTTGTGTGCCTATTGTGTTCTATTGTTTAATTTTTTTATTGGATAAACATTAATAATAATTGAATATTAACTAATGCTCTGAAAAGATTTAAAAAGTGATAATTGATAAGAAATACTGATTCACCCCCCTCTCAGTATTTCCAACAGTATCCTCTTATTTCTTTCTTCAATCTGTAAGAAAACTTGCTTAATGTTTGACAAAGAGTCATGACTTGTACCCTTTGGAAGAGGGGATGAGGGAGTGCAATAAATATCCCTCAATTGCAAGGAATATGCAGGAAAAGCTGAAGATTTCCCCCATTCCATGGCCTTTGACTTTTTAGCTTCACTTCCTGTATCACTTTCCAAATCAACTACTTCCTCTCTTCCTCTCTTAAGTCCTTTTTCAGTAGGGTGAGGGGTTTCCACCTCCATATTCTCAGAAACAAAATTTTGTCCTCCATTTTATAGCTTCTCCATCTCTGGCCTTGATTCATGAACAAATGCAGAATAAGCATTCTCCACTTTGCGTTTTGAAATCACATGGTATGAGTCATAAGCACATTTCTTCTCCAATGACAAATGCATGTGATTCAACGTTTTGTGAGCAGCTTCCAAGGCCTGTATAGTGTTTACAATGAATGGCCCTACTGTCCTAGGTAGTTTAAACATATGACCTTTATTCACTGGAACAAAATGGACCTGGTCAACATTAAGACCTTTCCTGATGAACTCGAAGGAAAACAATCTCATGGGAACAAATACAGACAATCTAAAAGGCTCTATATCAACTCCAAATAATCTAATTTTAGTATGTTCCTCATGAGCAAACAAATCTCCATATCTCACATCTTTACTCAAGTTCAAAAAGGACTGAGCTTCAGGTAATAATCTAGGTGCAGACACTCCATTTAAAATTGAATATATGATAGGAAGGAAAGAGGAGATAAATTCAAATAGTCCTTCATTTCCCACCTCCTTTCTCACCAGGTCTGTCCAAAAGACCACTGACTACTTGTTCTTATTTAAATCAACAATGTTAATCCCAAAGTTAGTAAATCTACCCACATTACTATAAAGAAATAAATATGTCACCAAAGAAGGAAACTTAAAACTACCAGTGATTTACAAACTCATAAACTGATTATTGATAACATTCTCCAGATAAGTGGGAATATCCAAAATTACTCCAGGATTCATCATTAAAGAAAACATTCTCATAATTGACTTATCTACCACCATGGTAGCTTCCCTCCCTAGGACTTTGGCCAAAATTTGAAGAATTGGTCGTACATATTCAACAAAGGTAATCAAAGGAAAACAATCTGAATCCAAGGAAAAATTTTCCTTTTCATGCAAGAGAAAGAATGCAATTTGGGTAAACTCAAGCCCTGAAAAATATTTAAAATTTGAAGAAATGGATTCATCAATGAAACTTACAGATGACTCTGCAAAAGGGTAAAAAAATGATTGCCTTATCAACTAAGCTGACACCTGGAAGACATTTTCCTCCAATTGGTTCATGACAAATCATTTCTGAGGGTACATGGCAGAAACCAACCAATGGATAAATGCTAGAAACGGGTAGCTCTGTGGAACAAACACATACAGGACTCTAGACTTATTCAAATAAGAGTAAATTTGGGACCTTGATTGGTTTAAAACAACATGTTGATAAAAGAGAGGGTGGTCTACTGCGCAGACAGTATCTGTTGACACCTAATTCTAAGGGATTGGGCGAAATTGTACATTAGTGTAAAATAGGAAATAAGGAAGTCTAGGAGACATTGGGAAATGAATCCCAACAGTCTCACCTCCATGTATATATTCACAAGCACCCTCAATCAATTCTCATGGTTCATGTTATGGTGTTACCTCCTGGCCTAACATTATATTAGAGGCAACTCTATTTTTGGCTTCCATGCCCTTGTAACTCCCTCCATTTTGAAAAATTGTCTCTGCTCTATTTTTCATATTGACAGCCCTATCATATTCATGTAAAATCATGTGAATTGTTTTGCTGCATTGAATTTTTTTGTTGTGTTTCGCTGCATCTCCCATACTCTAGAATAGACATGCAGCTCCAGGCCTATCCCACCTGCATTCTTACCTTGGCCCACCACAACTCCCTTCATACGCAGTGTTAGACTCCTGTGATTCACAATATCACAAAGTGATTGATTATTTCTCAGATCTCTCCTTTTGAAAATAATATTCCATCGTTGTCATTTATTTTCAGAAAAAGAAGGGAAACCCTGACTGTCAAGAGCTTCAAAGGAATCAATCTGCCTTTCAGTTCAGAGGAGGAAAGTGTTGTTGGAAAGCGTAATGGTGAGAAAACTTCTGCCCTCATTTCATATCATTTACCCTCTCTTACCTTTAATTTTTTTCAAATTCTGATTTCCAACGCCTGAAATCCCATTAAATCCATTCAAATCCGAATATATATGCTTTTAGGACCTTATAGTAGCTCCGCCACCCACTTTAGGCCACTTGATATATATATATATATATATATATATATATATATATATATATATATATATATATATATATCTGTGTGTGTGTGGATTATAAACCGCAAAGAAACCTTACCCCATCCTTACCTTTTCGCATCAACACTTCATACTCTTTATCCTTTCGTAGCTAAGTTTGGCACCTTATAACTCCACTAATGCAATACAGTGGGACCCTTCTAGCCACGTCACCCTTTCTTCATCGCCCATCGCACATAGAAATCGACGTTTTTTATATTTACATGTTAAACACATCACAGGTTAATTAGTTTAAAATTGTGAAGCGATGTGATCACATATCGCACATGATAGAATCTCTTGCGATGTGTAATAAGTTAAATATTACAATGTGCTATAAGTTAAATTTTGAGATGTACGATAAGTTAAATATTGAAATGTGTGTTATTAATGGGCCCCATCCCCATCCTACCACATCCCCCACAGCTCATCACACTTCACACTGCGTGAGGTTTAACGTTCACCTCCCCACTGCTCACAACAAAAGTTGTGATCTGCGAGTAGTGGGTGGGCCAACCGCATTACCACATCACCTTTGACCATACCATCATACGTCCCCTCCCAGCTAACTACCCTCCACCTCTCTATCCTCCTCATACATCTCCCTGCATCCGATGGTCCTTATTTCGTTTTGGTCCCCCCTCAACCTTTGAAATTTAACCACGGGGGTGGGGGAGGGGGTGTCCGAAACACTACGTATTGCGTCGCCACTAATTCTCACCCCCCTTCTCCGATACCACTTTCTGCCCTCACCCCCCTTCGAAAATAGTTTTTTATGTTCAAACAAAACCACCACCATTGTTCCACGTCCGCCAATCAATGCCTGCCACCACTGCGCCACGATGAATCCCGCCACCATGGCCTCACGTAGCCATTCCACACCATTCCCATCCAAGGCTTTGAATAATTACTGTTCATTTCAAGAGGAAGGTAGTGGGTTTTCCATTTCCAAGCTTCACTGCAACAATAACCAGCTTAGAAGAGACAAAAGAAGTTAGAGATAAAATAGCCATCATTACAACCATCACACTCTGCTCAGCAGCCGTTTTACACCAAGGCAGAGCTAAGGTGTCAGAGCCTCTGAATAGGTAGAGCCAAGAGTTCAAAGCCGTCATTGCCTCTTCGACATTAGACAAGCCGAATTCTGATCATTTCACAATAAATATCGGATTGTTAGAGTAAATACAACCACCGCTTATCAGTGTTATCCTATCACTGCCTACATGTTTCCACTTGTCCAAATTTATGCTTGAATGTAATAAATGACAATCACTGCAGTAGATAGAGTAACTGACTTAAGTTTTATATAAATACTGCATGCATTAGTAGTATCGTAAGAGGAGCGGAAGGGGAAAAACCATTGTAAGGTGTCATCTGGTTGTAAGCACTCTCTTTTGGATGAATGAAAGATTATGCTATTTTCTAGATTCTTGTGTCATGATCTGTGGTGAAGTTCTACTTTTCTTGTAATCTATCATCTATGGTTTTACAAACTGTTTTCTTTCTTTACTGCGGATAGAAATTTTTGTGTAGGATTTACCATGGGGTACCTTGCCCAGTCTCGAAATAGTACTTTATGTTTTCCTCTAAGACCTAAATGCAGAATTTAGAGACAGTCTACTCTGCATTCACGTTGAACCTTTATCTCCTCCTCATTTCCATTTCACAAGCTATAAAGATCCATTGACATGGCTAGCTTGCCTGGTTTCACCTGATATCCGTTATTCATACATTTGAATCTGTTTACACCTATTTGAATCCATAGCCCAATGGCCCTCTTATGCTGCCTCAACCAGAAATCTTCAAAAAAACCTCCATGCACTAATAGCCATCCTAAAATGCCCCAATAAACAAAGCTATATCTAACAGAGAGAGCCCTCTTTGAATCTAGGAAGGCTAGGTCATAGATTCCAAAGCAGTTTGATGTTGCCTCGTGTAGATTTTCTTCAGCCTCGAAATTACAGAGTGAAAACATAGTGGCGACCATACTGGGGATCGAGTTTCATCTTCCTCAGTAACACTTATCTAGTTCATTTTTGACTTTTATGTTGAACAAATGTCAAACACCAGAAGGTTGTTCCATTCACCTGGCGACTCCATTGGCAACAAAATCCAGAAACATAGATTTACTAGAGACTCCACAAAGTTCAATTGATATAAAGACTCCACTGGTAAAAGAATCCAGAATTGTAGAGAACCTATAGTGACTCCATTCTATTGCTAATTATTTTCAAAATGAATTCAAGAATACAACGCAGGTATGCTCCTATGAAATCTTCCCAGATTCCCACACAAAAATGCCTCAAGTAAATTGGCAAAGAAATCTTCCTATTTTTCAAGATGAGAATGTTGATGATGCTTTGTTACATCCCATTAAATTTCATATACATTCATGGAAGTTGAAAGTTGAATGGCATGAGTATTGCCTCATGAAGATGTTCATGGAAACATTAGAAGGGAAATCAAGGGAATGGTATGAAGTTCTAAACCCTTGTAGTTTGTTTTCTTTAAAAGATTTCCACAAGGTATTTTATGAGCATTATAAATAGTATTCTCCATATTTATCATAATCTAAAAATTATCGTGATCAATCTGAGGATCTTATACAATACCTTGTAAATATTGATGAAGATATAGGAAATATGCATCCTGAGGATCTCTTAGAAGCAATTTATGAATTTCGTTCTCAAGTTAACTATCATGATAACCAAGAGAAGTTATTTGAAGATGAAATAAATCAAGAAATGAAAGTAGATCCATAGGATCTCTCTATGGAGACAAATTATAATTCATCTGCTCTTTTGTATGAGGCTAAAGAATACAGTCAGTCTCATGATTAGTCTTCACGAGAGAAAGAAAACAATTGTTGTTTAATCCAAAGAAAACAAAGACTGCCTCATCCTTAACTGAAGAAGAAATTAATCAGATTCTAAGCATGCAACCAGTCTCTCAATTTTTATGTAATCAGGAGATTAATTCTATTTGTTCTACTGCTGATTTATGTACTGAAGTATTTCCTCATGAAGAAACAAATGTAGAACAGATTGATACTGATGCTGTTTTACATTCTCAAGAAGGCTTATTGCCAGAAAGTGCTTCTGTTCATCAAAATGATGGCCTTCAAACAGAATTCAGAAATCTCAGTAAAGACATCAATTTTTCTTGAGGAAAACATATTGGTATACAATGAGGATGCCATATCAGATGATCATGAATAATGTATAGATATTCTCTTTCAGAAGGATCCTGAGCATAATAAATTGGAACAAAGAGTAGTCCTAGATGAAGCTTGTTATTTGAATCCTTAGGACCAGGTATTGTTCCAAGATCCTTTTGTTTCCCTCTTAGAATCATTTAAATAAGGAGTATGATATGCCCTCAATGGTTTGCTACATAATTCAAGGAAAAATTTGGACACTTATGTTCAACGAAAATTGCAAGGGGAGTGGTTATTTTCCTTTTTCTGCCTACTCAAAAAAGTGAACAAGAACCAATAATATAGTCATGTACTTGATTGGTTACATTGGAAAAAATATTCCACTTAGTGTATATATCATCTCCAAGTTAGATTAGGGTAGGTAGGTGTCCAAATAAGATCAACACTTTTAAAAATTTTCCAGTTTTAGTTTTAGATTGCTTTTCAGTTTTCAGATCAAGTGTGTTTCAAACTTCAGTTTGCAGAGATTGTTGATTTCAACTTGAAGGTTTTCAGCCACAGAGATGGTTGTAGCTGGTCAGATTGCAGATTTTGGATCAGCCCAATGGGTCAGGCTACTAGTCTATGGTGTTCTTAACACCTCCTGAAGGAGCTGCCATCCCCAGCTGGAGCCACTGTTAGACTCCTGTGATTCAGAGTATCAAAAAGTGATTGATTATTTCTCATATATCTCATTTTTAAAATATTATTCCATGGCTGTCATTTATTTTCAGAAAAAGAAGGGAAACCCTGACTGTCAAGAGCTTCAAAGAAATCAATCTGCCTTTCAGTTCAGAGAAGGAGGAAAGTGTTGTTGAAAAGCATAATGGTGAGAAAACTTCTGCCCTCATTTCATATCATTTACCCTCTCTTACCCTTCATTTTTTCCAAATTATGATTTCCAACGCCCGAAATCCCATTAAAGCCATTCAAATCCGAATATATATGCTTTCAAGACCTTATCACAGCTCCGACACCCACTTTAGGCTGCTTGATATATATCTATCATATATATTATAAACCGCAAAGAAACCTTACCCCGTCCTTACCTTTTTGCATCATCACTTCCAACTCTTTATCATTTCACAGCTACGTTTTCCACCTTATAACTCCGTCGATGCAATATAGTGGGACCCTTCCATCCATGTCACCCTTTATTCACCACCAATCGCATATCGTAATCGGAATTTTTTATATTTACATGTCAAACACATCGCAGGTTAATCGTTTAAATTTGCGATGCGATGTGATCACATATCGCACCTGATAGAGGCTCTTGCAATGTGCAATAAGTTAAATATTGCGATGTGTGATAAGTTAAATGTTGCGATGTGAAATAAGTTAAATATTGTGATGTGCGGTATTAGTGGGCCCCATCCCCATCCTGCCACATCAGCGATAGCTCGTCACACTTCGCACTGCATGAGGTTTAACATTCACCTCCTCGCTGCTGACAACAAAATTTGCGATTTCTGGGTGGCGGGCGGGCCCATTGCATTACCACGTCACCTCCAACCGTACCATCAGACGTCCCCTCCTAGCTAATTGACCTCCACCTCTCCATCCTACCCACGCATCTCCATGCATCTGATGGTCCTTATTTCATTCCCCCCCCAGCTTTAGAACTTTAACCATAGGGGGGGGGGGGGGGGGTTCCAAAACGGGCGGTATACCTTACCACCATCCCCACTATGTGTCGTGGATCTACTAATTCGCACCCCCCTTCTCCGATACCACTTACTTCCCTCACCCCCCTTCGAAAACGGTTTTGATGTGCAAACAAAACCACCACCGCTTTTCCACTTCCGCTAACCAATGCTCGCCACCGTTGCATCGTGACGACTCTCGCCACCATGGCATCACGTAGCCATTCCACACCATTCCCTTCCAAGGCTTTGAATAATTATTGTGTGTTTCAATAAGAAGGTAATGGGTTTTATGTTTCCAAGCTTCGCTGCAACAATAACCGGTGCAGAAGAGATAGAGGCAGTTAGAGACAAAATAGCCATCATTACAGCCAACAAAATTTGCTCAGCAACCATTTTTCACCAAGGTAGAGCCAAGGTGTTAGAGCCTTTGAAGAGGTAGAGCCAAGATGTCAGAGCCGTCATTGCCTCTTCAGCACCAGACAAGCCGAATTCTGATCATTTCACAATCAATATTACACTGTCAGAGTAAATATAACCACCGCTTGTCAGCGTTATCCTATCACCACCTACATTTTTCCACTTATCCAAATTTACACTTGAATGTAATAAATGAAAACCACTATAGTAGATAAAGTAATTGACTTAAGTTTTATATAAATATTTCATGCATTAGTAGTATCGTAAGAGGCTCAAAAGGGAAAAAATCATTGTAAGGGCTCATCTGGTTGTAAGCACACTCTTTTGGATGAATGAAATATTATGATGTTTTCCAGATTCTTGTGTCATGATCTGTGGTGAAGTTCTCCTTTTCTTGTAATCTGTCATCTATGGTTTTACAAAATGTTTTCTTTATTTACTGCGGATAGAAATTTTTGTGTAGGATTTACCATGGGGTACCCTGCCCAGTCTCGAAATAATACTTTATGTTTTCCTCTGAGGCCTGAATGCAGAATTCAGAGACGGTCTACTCTACATTCACATTGAAACTTAATATCCTCCTCCTTTTCATTTCACAAGCTGTAAAGATCCATTGACATGGATAGCTTTCCTGGTTGCACCTAATATCTATTATTCATCCATTTGAATCTGTTTACACATGTTTGACTCCATAGCCCAATGGCCCTCTTTTGCTGCCTCAACTAGAAATATTCAAACAAACCCCTATGCACTAATAGCTAGCCTAAAATGCCCCTATAAACAAAGATATATCTAACAGAGAGAGCCCTCTCTAAATCTAGGAAGGCTAGGTCCTAGATTCCAAAGTGGTTTGATGTTGCCTCGGTAGTTTTGCTTCAGCCTCAAAATTATGGAGTGATAACATGCAGCCTCTCCCCTCCATACATGTTGCTTGTTGGATCCCTCATGTTACTCGTTGGCTCCTCCTCTTGACTCCCTCCGCGTAGCTCCCACAACTCTCCTCCCTAATGCTCCCCATCCTCCCTCTCATCGTTGCTCCCTCCTCCCATCATTTCTTTCCTCCCAAAGCACTCTCCTCCCCACTCCCTACTCCCACCTCCCACACCTGGTATCTCCCTCCGCCAGCCTACGGGCTCCCTCATCCTTCCACTGCTATCTCCTCCCTGCTCCCTCCTCCGCCTTCCCTCTGCCCTCCCCAAGTACGACCTACCTAGGTCCGACCTCCCCCAAGTATGACCTCCCCCAGGTATGACCTCCCCTAGATAACATCTCTGCATTTTTTTTTTTTTACAAAAAAAAAAAAATTACACCAGAATTGAGTCTTTTTCTAGAATACTACATATTTTTATAGTAAATATTTACAATTCATTCTCTCATATATATTGTGGGAGTAGTTCTCTTTGGCAAGGAGAACTATCCTGAGTGGTCTCAGAAAATCAAGCACACTCTCATTTTTAATGAGTTGCAGAGAGGAATTTTTGAAGGAGAAGGAGACAATGCACCGACAAAGCCCACCTTAGACAAAGAGATCACCATTTGGGAAAGCAAGAATTGCAAGGCCTATGCCTTGATTGCAGCTTCTGTAAATGAAGAGGTGAGTTTCCATATTACACCATTTTTAAATGCCTATGAAGCCTTGAGGAAATTAAAAGAACTCTATGACTCACATTCAGAACTTGAAATTGTTCAATTAATGATTGAGCTATTTAGCCTTGAATTGAAAAACGATGACCCTCTTTCTTTAGAATCAAAACTAATATCTATCATGCATGGCATTAAAAATACGGGTGTAGAAGTTGACATACCTCTCATAAATTATGTTAAGGAATTGTATCCCACTTAATCACACTACCTTTAGTCATTACAAGCAAGTGAAAACCTCAAGAAGATCACCTTTCATTCACTTGAGAAAAAGTTTGTAGAAAGAGAGAAAGATTTTGGAAAGAAGACAACACCTTTGTCTTTTGAAGAATCCGTATGTTTCACACATAGAGAGAAGAATCATGCTCAATATTCTTCTAGAGGAAGAGGTGGCCGAAGAGGACGAGGAAGAAGAAATTTCATAGGAAGGGGGGGGAAGACAAGCTCAAAGTGAAAAATCTAATCTTCATTTCATACACTGCAATAGAGATTGGCATGATGCATCTACATGTAAGTTGCCTTGGGAAAAAATTGAGCAGAAAATAAATCAAGAAAAAGGTAAAAATCATGATAGAGACAAAGGTAAAGCACCTGAATCCTCTCAATATGTTGTAGCACATTGTAACATTGGAGTAACTAAAGACTTGTTTAATGCTTCATTTACTTCTTGGAGAAATGATTGGTTGCTAGATTTAGGAGCAACATGTCACATGACTCTTAGGAAAGATTTTTTTGAAGAATTTACTGAGAAGGTTGATGGAGCAGTATAGTTTGCATACAAATCTAAACTTAAGCCATGAGGACTTGGCACAATCAGGCTTAAGTTTCCCAGTCTTCTAGACCATCTTCTACATGAGGTTATATCCATCCACGAGTTGAGGAGAAACCTTCTATCCTTGGTCCACATCCGCCAGCAAGGACACTCCATTCACATGTTTGATGGAAAGGTTAAGGTCAGAAAAGCATCAGATCACTCACTTTTCATGAAAGGAATAGAAGAAGGAAGACTCCTAAAATTGCAAGGTACCTCTGCTCATGCACAACACTTTGCATTTAGTTCTAACTATGATGAAGGTACATCCCCATCAAGTATTTTATGGCATGCTATATTTTGACACTTAAACTATGACATCCTTCGATTGTTGAAGAAAAATGGTGTGACTCGATTGCATACAATTCCTAGGAAACTTAAGCAATGTCATGTTTGTATTCTAGGAAAGCATAGAAAACAGTGCTTTCATGATTCACATCCAGAGCACATAGAAAAATTGAGCTTCTTCATTCAGATTTATGTGGCCCCATGCACGTTTCTTTTGCAAATAAAATAAATATATGAGGACATTCAATGATGATTACACCAGAATGTGTTGGGTTTTATTATTGAAGAAAAAATCTGATGCTTTTCAAACATTCAAGAATTTTCATGCATGGATTTAAAATGATGCACAAACTCATATTGGATCTTTACGCATTGATAATGGAAAATAATACACTTCAAATGAATTTGAAAACTATCTTTGCCAACATGGGATCAAACATCAAACAATCGTGCCCTATAATCCCCAACAAAATGGTGTAGCTAAAATAATGAACATGACAATTTTAAATATGGTTCACTCCATGATGTTTTTCAAGAATTTAAAATTGATGTTTTGGGCTGATGTAGTTCTATGTGTTGCGTATATAAAGAATAGGTGTCCTTCTAATACAATAATAAATAAAACTCCTTATGAAATGTGTCCTAGCCACATTCCTTCAGTAAATCATTTCAGGCTCTTTGGTTTTGTCATCACCCAAAAAAAATTCAAAACATCATTGTGTCAAGTTTGTTTTTTTATCATGGGTCAAAATAGGGTCTTAGGAGTCATTTCTTAAATTTGACCAAAAGGGAGTATTAGATTTTTAGGTTTGAACCTTCCTTAGTGTTAAATAAATTCATTTTAAAAAAATTTCATGTCAAGTCATTCATCATTTCATCATTAATTTCATTTCCCTGAGTTTTTTCATCAAAAATGTCCAATTAGCCAAGGAATCTTACTTTCATAGCGCCACCCGTTGAAAAAAGTCATTTTGCACTACGAAAGCACTGTCTTTTCATAGCGCAATATGAAGCAAAAATTTGTTTTCTGGTTTTGCGCAGTCCACTTCAAAGGAGGAATTTGAGAAAAAAAACGGTATTTTAAGAAACTGAGAGAGGTTATTTTCAAAAACATATCAAATAACAATAACCTCTCTCACATTTCTCACAGGTGTTATCAGTTGGGAGATAAAAGGCTTTCTTTGAAGCCCTATTTTCAGAAACAGATTTTTCCTATTTTACACATGTTTTTCAAAAGTTGTTTCTGGACAACAAGAGATATGTTTAACACAAGAAAGAGAGGTTTTTATTCAAGACATAAAGGCCTAAAAAAATCTCCATTTTCTCAAAATAAATCATGGAGTAGGAGATATAGGCTTTATCCCAAGGCCTATTTTTTAGGAAAAAACAGGAAAAACCAATAGGCCAACCTATTGCAAATGAAGAAGAAATGCCTCAAAAAAGCTAAAATGAAGTTAGTATATGGTTGTTGTGGTTTTTAGATGATGATATAAGTAATATTTTGAGTTTTTTTTCAATAATACTTTTCACTTGGAAATTTTTTTGACAAAACTGCATACTCAGCAGTTTCGTAGTGCATTTAGTGTAAAAAAGCAGAAAAGCGCTACGAAACTGCTGTACCTGCCTTTTCTTCTCCTTTTGATCAATTTTCAAGGGGTTCAAGGATGATTTAAGAGTTCTAATTGTCATGGAAGATGTATTGAAGGATTATTAAAATGTTGCATAAGAAAAGAACCAATTTTTTGAAGAAAAAAGGTTGAAATGGTAGCGCTACAAAGGGTGCTATGAAACTGTTGTTTTTTCGTAGTGCCATAAATTACAGCATTCTGAACAAGTTTTGCAGCAGTTTTTGAACAGCTGGAGGCTAGGGATGAGTGATGAGACATGTTAAGATAATCTCCAAGAGATAAGGACCACAAAATAAATTTTAAATGATTGTTAGAATGTTCAAAGAAGGAAAAGAATCTTATGCCTAAAAAACAGGGTTTGGTTTCCTGCTTTTGTGGAGGTCAGCAAAGTGGTCATGAAGAACTGAAGCCCATCATCCAAATTCGACCATGTGATGATACACTTGGAAAATGATGTAATTTCAAATAGATAAGGTTGTTAAATATAGTAATGAAGAGTTTGAGTCCTAGTTGAAATAGGATTGTCAAGGAGGATAGGTGTCTGTTTGTCATAAATTTGATGTTTTATGGTTATGCAAGGTGTCAAGAATTAGAAATTCAATGTATCTAGCCTAAGATGAGATCATCTCATGTTGTAAATGGTCTATTAAAGGCCATTGGGTCGAATTAGAAAAGGGTTGGAGACTTTTTAGCAAAACTATTGCTATATGTAATGGACCGTGATCAGTAATGCAAAGAGCTTTTCATCTTGACAAACCTGAGATTCTTAGTGTATTTCAGTGAGTTTTATCTCCTATTTTTGAAAATTTTTCCTTCCATAGTATTAATGCTTATTACTCAGAATTCATGGATGTTCATGCTCTGACTTCCTTTAAGTATTAAACTATGGTCAAATGAGTTTTAGGTCTTATATTTGAAATGTTTTCTTCAATATCTTAATGCTTATTACTCAGAATTCATGATTACTCATGCTCTGACTTCCTTTAAGTATTGAGTTATAGTGATTTTCTTTTAATATTTTCTTTTCAGTACCTTGATGTCTCATAACTCAGAATTCATGTTTCACATACTTTGATTTCTTTTGAAACTCAAGTTATTGGAATTTTCCTGAATGTGTTACTCTTTCATTGAAGTATATACAAGCCTCAACTTCTACAAGGAAATCCTTTGTTATTGAGAGCCCTATCACTGACTCCATATCCAAATGGTAGCAAGCATTCATCTTTTCAACCTGAACCAAACAAAAATAATAGAGTTGGCCATCTATCTATACCTTTATTCCATATTATTAACCCTTGAGAGAGCCCTCTCAGATTGAGGAGGCTAAGCCTCAATCAAAATATTGGTTTGAAATACTTACACTGAAGTTGTCTGATCAACAGCCAATCAAGTACGATTTTGGTGATAACATTTTGGCGCCGTTTCCGGGGACCGAAGGTGTAAATTTTCCTTGGGAAGAATGACAAAGTTTCAGTTCTAATGTCTGAGAGAAGCAAACACTTAGGCACATATTGGCTGTATTTATGCTTTGGCGACTCCACACATCAAATAATCAATTGGAAGGTGACTCCACTGCTTGAAGATCAATAGCTTGATGAAGTTTCAAGATATGTTCCATTGCAAGAATAAATGTTAGGTATGCCCCTATGAATCGGTATCATATCCCTGGTTTTCCAAATCCTATGCCAAAGGTTGAATGGTTAACTGATCTTCCTATATTTAAAGATGAAAATAAAGACAATGTTTCTCTTCATTTGGTTAGATTCCATATGCATGTACACAGTCTTAAGGTTCAGTTCCCTGAGGATTATCTCATGAAGATGTTTATGGCCACTTTAGAAGGAAAATCATGGTCTTGGTATGAAAGCTTGCCAAATGGTTCATTATATTCTCTTGTTGATTTCCATGTTGCAATTTATGAGATGTATAAAGAGTGTCATCCCTCCTTATTTCTGGTCAAAGAATACTGTAAACACTATGTGAGTTTTATTGAATATTTGGAGAATTGTTATGAAGATGATGAGTTCATGGATGAGGAAATTTTAGAGACCCTTCATGAAAATACCTTTCATCACCAAGAAGAAAGGATAAACTCTCCTTTGGATGAAAATGAAACCCAACAGGAGCTTATTTCTGAAATCATGTTACATCCCCTGAGTTTGAGGAAAATTTGCAGCAGACTTGTCAATCCTTTGATCATTAGGAGTATGAGAATCATTGCAAACATCAAGAGGAAATATTGGAAGATAATTGCTATAATCCTCAAGTAAAGGGCAAAGTTTATTATTCATGTCATTTTTGCATCAACGTACACCAAATAATGATCACACTAATGAAGAAGTGGGTGAAATTTTTTCTCTATCCTTGTCTTCTAATATGAAATCATTTGAGTGCAAGTCAAAAGATAAGATTCAGTTTGTGGATGAACTTACTAAGAACATTGAAAAGGACATTGAAGTTTTAGAGGAAAAAATTCAATCTTATAGGCTTCAAGATCAAGATTAGTCTTTTCAAAAGTTTTCCATGCTAGAACACAAAGAGAAGGTGTTGCTTCCTTTCTCTTTTGAGATTGAGGAAGAATACACTGTTTTTGAAAATCAATTTGAACAACATTTTGAGAGTACAAAATTTAAATCTTGGGTGGCTGAGCAAAGCATATATAAGTTTTCCAAAGATATAGAATATCATGAGAAGCATCAAACAAATCATGTCTTCTTTGATCATATAGCTGACTACATGGAAGAGTTCTACAATCCAGATTTACAATTATGTTTTCATTATGAGGATCAGATACATTTTATGTTTCCTTGGTCATTTCAGTATCATGCTTACGTTTGGTTCAAGTGCAGTCAATAGGTTCAAATATCATATCAGATCAATGACTGGCTTCATTGGAAGTTTCATGTTGCTTGAGTTAAAAATGGAGATTGCAGATGATAGGGTAGGTAGGAGTATGTGAATAAGCTCAAAGTTGACTGAGCATATTTTCAATAGGTACAAATTTGTTTCTTCTATAGTGATCATCAAGCTTGAGCCCAAGGTGAAGGCTATAATATTTTGAAGAAGACTTGGTAAATTTTCAAAGTTTTTATTCCAAGAAGATGGATAGCAGCACTGGAACTACTAGTTCTTAGTGTACCACAAGGGCACACTATCCCAAGTGGAGCCACTGTTATCACCCAAAAAAATTCAAAAACATCATTGTGTCATGTTTGTTTTTTATCATGGGTAAAAATAGGGTCTTAGGAGTCATTTATTTAATTTTACCAAAAGGGAGTATTAGATTTTTAGGTTTGAACCTTCCTTAGTGTTAAATAAATTCATTCTAAAGGTTTTTCATGTCAATTCATTCATCATTTCATCATTAATTTCATTTACCTAAGTTTTTTCATCAAAAATGTCCAAATAGCCAAGAAACCTTACTTTCTTAGTGTCACCTGTTGAAAAAAATCGTTTTGCGCTACGAAAGCATTGTCTTTTCATAACGCAATATGAAGCAAAACTCTGTTTTCTGGTTTTGAGCGGTCAACTTCAAAGGAGGATTCTGAGCAAACAGAAAGGTATTTTAAGAAACTGAGAGAGATTATTTTCAAAAACATATCAAATAAAAATAAAATCTCTCACATTCTCATAGGTGTTATTAGTTGGGAGATACAAGGCTTTCTTTGAAGCCCTATTTTCAGAAACAGATTTTTCCCGTTTTACACATGTTTTTCAAAAGCAGTTTCTGGACAACAAGAGATATGTTTCAAAAAACCAAGAGATATTTTTATACAATAAATAATAGCCTACAAAAATATCCTTAAGTTTCTCAAAATACATCATGGAGTAGGAGATATAGACTCTATCCCAAGACCTATTTTCAGGAAAAACCAGGAAAAACCAATAGGCCAACCTATTGCAAATGAAGAAGAAATGCCTCAAAAAAGATAAAATGAAGTTAGTATATGGTTGCTATGGTTTTCAGATGATGAGATAAGTAATATTTTGAGTTTTGGGGCAATAATACTATTCACTTGGAATTTTTTTTGACAAAACTGCATACTCAGCAGTTTCGTAGCGCATTTAGTGTAAAAAGGCAGAAAAGCGCTACGAAACTGTTATAGCTTTATTTTCTACTCTTTTTAATCCATTTTCAAGGGGTTAAAGGATGAGTTAAGAGCTGTAATTGTCATGGAATATGTATTGAAGGATGATTAAAATGTTTCAAAAGAAAAGAACCAAGTTTTTGAAGAAAAAAGGTTGAAATGGCAGCGCTACAAAGGGCACTATGAAACTGATGTGTTTTCGTAGCACCATAAATTAAAGCCTTTTGAACAATATTTTCAGCAGTTTTTGGATAGTTGGAGGCTAGGGATGAGTGATGAGACATGTTAAGATAATCCCCAACAGCCAAGGACCACGAAATGAATTTTAAATGATGGTTAGAATGTTCAAAGAAGGAAAAGAATCTTATGCCTATAAAACAGGGTTTGGTTTCCTGCTTTTGTGGAGGTCGGAAAAGTGGTCATGAAGAACTGAAGCCCATCATCCAAATTCGACCATGTGATGATACACTTGGAAAATGATGTAATTTCAAATAGATAAGGTTGTTAGGATAAGGTTGTTAAAGATAGTAATGAAGAGTTTGAGTCCTAGTTGAAATAGGACTGTCAAGTAGGATAAGTGTCTATTTGTCATAAATTTAATGTTTTATGGTTATGCAACGTGTCAAGAGTTATAAATTCGATGTATCTAGCCTAATATGAGATCATCTCATGTTGTAAATGGTCTATTAAAGGCCATTGGGTCGAATTAGAAAAGGGTTGGAGACTTTTTAGCAAAATTGTTGCTTTATGTAATGGACTGTGATCAGTACTAGAGAGCTTTTCATCTTGACAGACCTGAGATTCTTAGTGTATTTCAATGAGTCTTATCTCCTATTTTTGAAATGTTTTCCTTCCATAGTCTTAATTCTTATTACTCAAAATTCATGGATGTTCATGCTCTGACTTCCTTTAAGTATTAAACTATGGTCAAATGAGTTTTAGGTCCTATCTTTGAAAGATTTTCTTCAATATCTTAATGCATATTACTCAGAAATCTTGATTATTCATGCTCTGACTTATTTTAAGTATTAAGTTATGGTGATTTTCTTTTAATATTTTCTTTTCAATACCTTGATGTCTCATAAATCAAAATTCATGTATCACATACTCTGATTTCTTCTAAAACTCAAGTTATTGGAATTTCCTGAATGTGTTACTCTTTCATTGAAGTATATACAAGCCTTAGCTTCTACAAGGAAAGCCTTTGTTATTGAGAGCCCTATCACTAACTCCATAGCCCAATGGTAGCAAGCATTCATCTTTTCAACCTGAACCAAACACAAATAATAGAGTTAGCCATCTATATATATCTTTTTTCCATATTATTAACCCTTGAGAGAGCCCTTTCAGATTGAGGAGGCTAAGCCTCAATAAAAATATTGGTTTGAAATAGTTACACTGAAGTTGTATGATCAGCAGCCAATCAAGTACGATTTTGGTGATAACATTTTGGCGCCGTTTCCAGGGACCGAAGGTGTAAATTTTCCTTGGGAAGAATGACAAATTTTCAGTTCTAAGGTCTGAGAGAAGAAAACACTTACGCACATATTGGTTGTATTTCTGCTCTGGCGACTCCACACATCAAATAATAAATTGGAAGGTGACTCCACTACTTGAAGATCATTAGCTTTATGAATTTTCAAGATGAGTTCCATTTCAAGAATAAATGCAAGGTATGCCCCTATGAATCGGTCTCATATCCCTGGTTTCCAAATCCTATGCCAAAGTTTGAATGGTTAACTGATCTTCCTATATTTAAAGATGAAAAGAAATACAATGTTGCTCTTCATTTGGTTAGATTCCATATGCATGTACACAGTCTTAAGGTTCAGTTCCCTGAGGATTGTCTCATGAAGATGTTTATGGCCACTTTAGAAGGAAAAGCATGGTCTTGGTATGAAAGCTTGCCAAATGGTTCATTATATTCTCTTACTGATTTCCATGTTGCATTTTATGAGATGTATAAAGAGTGTCATCCCTCCTTATTGCTGGTCAAATACTGTTGTAAACACTCTGTGAGTTTTATTGAATATTTGGAGAATTGTTATGAAGATGATGAGTTCATGGATGAGGAAATTTTAGAGGCCCTTCATGACAATACCTTTCATCACCAAGAAGAAAGGATAACCTCTTCCTTGGATGAAAATGAAACCTAGCAGGAGCTTATTTATGAAAATCATGTTACATCTTATGAGTTTGAGGAAAATTTGTAGTAGACTTGTAAATCCTTTGATCATCAGGAGTATGAGAATCATTGCAAACAACAAGAGGAAATATTGGAAGATAATTACTACAATCCTCAGGTAAAGGGTGAAGTTTATTATTCATGTCATTTCTTGCATCAACCTACACCAAATAATGATCATACTAATGAAGAAGTGGGTGAAATTTTTTCTTTATCCTTGTCTTCTAATTTGAAATCATTTGAATGCAAGTCAGAAGATAAGATTCAGTTTGTGGATGAACTTACTAAGAACATTGAAAAGGACATTGAAGTTTTAGAGGATAAAATTCAATCTTATAGGCTTTAAGATCAAGATCAGTCTTTTCAAAAGCTTTTGTTAGTATGAATCCTTTGTCGAAGTGTACGAAAAAGGACCACTTTAGCTACACATAACTAATAGCCCTAACAAAAAAAGTTCCTGCTAATATCTTCAGATCTGCGGTTATTTGAACAAGAAAAGAGCTGCAAAAAACCAGATCTATGCATGAAAAGACATTAAGCAGCAAAAACAAGGGTTTGCTCCATATACCAATAGACAAGACAAGAACGATTTTTGAAAGAATTTTTGTATTAATTGGGCACCTGGGAGGAAAACAAGAAGGCGTATCCAATTATCCTCAGTGGGATGGGTTCTTGGAAGTCCTCAGCACTTCAGATCTAAGATTTCTCTCTCTTGTGGTGTAGAAAACCCAATGCAAAGAATAGAGCTCAATGGGAGCTCACACAGCAAATGATGGAAAAATGGGACCAAGTGTATAGATTCAGAGTGATCTAATAGGCAACAAAAGGTGAAGAATGATGGGAAAAACCCTCCTATTTATAACAAAATATTGGGTCATTCTAGATCTTGGTGCATGATTAAAATAATGTTAACCAAATCTAGATCCACCTTTTATGGAATGTTTTATTATATTTGTTGGAGGGAAAAAGTATTTGACTTGGGTCAAATCCCTTTATTTGTCAATAATAAATAAATAAATGATTTATTTATCTTTTTAAGGAAGTGGTTGAAGGATAATCAAATAAATAATGATTTATTTAATTATTTGTGAGTGATTTGGTCATATTTAATAAGGAATATTATCTAAATAAGATTTAAATAATTATTCCTAGAAAATAATAAGATAAATAAAGGTTTATCTAATTAATTTCTTTGTTTTTGGGTTAAACATGATTGGGAATAATAATTAAATTATGGTTTAATTAATTATTCCATGAGGAAAATCAAACAAATATAGGTTTGTTTAATATTTCCTTTTGGGGTTTCCTTTTTAGACCATAAACAACCTAATAAATGTGGTTTATTAAGTTATTTAACATAGTGAAGGCAATTTTACTTAGGGTAAAATTGGTCTTACATGGTGTACTTGGGTCCATCTAATGATAATAGGTTAGATGACCAAAAAATGGTGTAACAGCTTTCCATGCTATAACACAAAGAGAAGGTGTTGCTTCCTTTCTCTTTTGAGATTGAGGAAGAATACACTCTTTTTGAAAATCAGTTTGAACAATAGTTTGAGAGTACACAATTGAAATCTTGTTTGGATGAGCAAAGAATATACAATTTGTCCAAAGCTGCAGAATTTCATGAGAAGCATCAAACATATCATGTCTTCTTTGATCCTATAGCTGACTACATGGAAGAGCTCTACAGTCAAGATTTATAGTTATGTTTTCATTATGAGGATCAGATACATTTTATGCTGCATTGGTCGTTTCAGTATCATGCTTAAGTTTGGTTCAAGTGCAGTCAAAAGGTTCAAATATCAGATCAGATCAATGACTAACTTCACTGGAAGTTTCATGTTGCTTGAGTTAAAAATGGAGATTGCAGCTGATAGGGTAGGTACGAGTATGTGAATAAGCTCAAAGTTGACTGAGCATCTTTTCAGTAGGTACAAATTTGTTTCTTCTACAGTGATCATCAAGCTTGAGCCCGAGGTGAAGGCTATAATATTTTGAAGAAGACTTGGTAAATTTTCAAATTTTTTATTCCAAGAAGATGGATAGCAGCATTGGAACTACTGGTTATTAGTGTGCCACAGGGGCACACTATCCCAAGTGGAGCCACTGTTATCACCCAAAAAAATTTCAAAACATCATTGTGTCAAGTTTTTTTTTGATAATGGGTAAAAATAGGGTCTTAGGAGTCATTTCTTGAAGTTGACCAAAAGGGAGTATTAGATTTTTGGGTTTGAACCTTCCTTAGTGTTAAATAAATTCATTTTAAAGGTTTTTCATGTCAATTCATTCATCATTTCATTTCCCTAAGTTTTTTCATCAAAACTATCCAGTTATCCAAGAAAACTTACTTTTGTAGCGCTACCCATTGAAAAAAGTTGTTTTGCGCTACGAAAGCGTTGTCTTTTCATAGCGCAATATGAAGCAAAACTCTGTTTTTTGGTTTTTAGCAGTCAACTTCAAAGGAGGATTTTGAGCAAACAGAAAGGTATTTTAAGAAAATGAGAGAGGTTATTTTCAAAAACATATCAAATAACAATAACCTCTCTCATATTTCTCACATGTGTTATCAGTTGGGAGATACAAGGATTTATTTGAAGCCCTATGTTCAGAAACAAAGTTTTCCTATTTTACACATGTTTTTCAACAGAAGTTTCTGGACAGCAGGAGATATGTTTCAAAAAACTGAGAGAGTTTTTTATTAAAGACAAAATAGCCTACAAAAACCTCCTTCAATTTCTAAAAATACATCATGGAGTAGGAGATATGGGCTCTGTCCCAAGACCTATTTTTCAGGAAAAAACAATAAAAACCAATAGGCCAACCTATTGCAAATGAAGAAGAAATGCCTCAAAAAAGCTAAAATGAAGTTAGTATATGGTTGTTGTGGTTTTTAGATGATGAGATAAGTAATATTTTGAGTTTTGGGGAAATAATACTTTTCACTTGGCAAAATTTTTGACAAAACTGCATACTAAGCAGTTTCATAGCGCATTTAATGTAAAAAAACAGAAAAGTGCTACGAAACTATTGTAGCTGCCATTTCTGCTCCTTTTGATCAATTTTCAAGGGGTTAAAGGATGATTTAAGAGCTATAATTATCATGGAAGATGTATTAAAGGATGATTAAAATGTTTCATAGGAAAAGAACCAAGTTTTTAAAGAAAAAGGTAGAAATGGCAGCGCTACAAAGGGCACTATGAAACTGCTGTGTTTTTGTAGTGCCATAAATTACAACCTTTTGAACAAGTTTTGCAGCAGTTTTTGGATAGTTGGAGGCTAAGGATGAGTGATGAGACATGTTAAGGTAATCACCAACAGCCAAGGACCATGAAATAGTGTTTAAGTGATGGTCAGAATGTTCAAACAAGGAAAAGGATCTTGTGCCTAAAAAATAGGGTTTGGTTTCCTGCTTTTGTGGAGGTCAGCAAAGTGGTCATGAAGAACTGAAGCCCATCATCAAAATTCAACCATGTGATGATACACTTTGCAAATGATGTAATTTAAAATAGATAAGGTTGTTAGGATAAGGTTGTTAAATATAGTAATGAAGAGTTTGAGTCCTAGTTGAAATAGGACTGTCAAGTAGGATAGGACTGTAATGAAGAGTTTGAGTCCTAATATGAGATCGTATCATGTTGTAAATGGTCTATTAAAGGCCATTGGGTCGAATTAGAAAAGGGTTGGAGACTTTTTAGCAAAAATCTTTCTTTATGTAATGGACTGTGATCAGTAATGCAGGGAGGTTTTCATCTTGACAAACTGGAGATTATTAGTGTATTTCAATGAGTTTTATGTCCTATCTTTGAAATTTTTTCCTTCCATAGTATTAATGCTTATTACTCAGAATTCATGGATGTTCATGCCTTGACTTCCTTTAAGTATTAAACTATGGTCAAATGAGTTTTAGGTCCTATCTTTGAAAGTTTTTCTTCAATATCTTAATGCTTATTACTCAGAATTCATGGTTATTCATGCTCTGACTTCCTTTAAGTATTGAGTTATGGTGATTTTCTTTTCAAGACCTTGATGTCTCATAACTCATAACTCATGTATCACATGCTCTGATTTCTTCTGAAACTCAAGTTATTGGGATTTTCCTAAATGTACGGTTACTCTTTCATTGAAGTATATACAAGCCTTAGCTTCTACAAGGAAATATTTTGTTATTGAGAGCCCTATTCACTGACTCCATAGACCAACAGTAGTAAGCTTTGATATTTTCAACCTACAAACATATAAAACCAATACATAAAACTTATATTTAGCCATCTATCTACATCTTTATTCAATATCAATAACCCTTGAGAAAGCCCTCTCAGACTAAGGAGGCTAAACCTCAGTCACAAGATTGGTTTGAAATAGTTACACTGAAGTTGTCTGATCAGTAGCCAATCAGGTACGATTTTGGTGATAACAAGTTCCATCACCATTTCTTATAAGAAATGGTGATGGTCACTATCCATCATTATAAACCATTATTGGTGACAGAACTTGAATGTCACCACAACACCTATAATTTTGGTGACGCCACCTTTTGTGACGTTCAAGTTTTTTTGATGGAGGCTCTTTTGACCGTCACCAATGAGCTTATGGTGACATTTTTTGACCCTCACCAATGTCATTTTTTCTTGTAGTGTAATTGAGGATCAAACATTGGTGGTATTATTGTAATATGCTAAATTCTTGTTTATATTGAATCAAGTATTTGTTGTAAAAGATAAATAAATGTGTTGTATCTTGGAAATTACAAGTATGGTAAATATGGGAAAACTATTGGTGCTTTGCATGTAAATCTACAAAACATTTCAAAACTACTGTTATTTTATCTTTTCATTATAATGATCACTGATGTTTTGAGTTTGAGTGATTGAGGATGGCCACAGGTGTTCCCTCAAATTAGAAGATTGGTGTTGTAATTCGGTGTGGATTCTCCATTCAAGAATCATATAACAACTGGAATATGAAAGTTACATTCCAAAATAAACCTTTTTGGGGGATTACTAGTGGCGGTTGCTACGTATTTCGATGTTGTAAATTTGCTCCAAATTATCATAGCTAATATATTGTACCACATGTGAGGAACACAATGGGAAGGGAATTGTCTTTGAAATTTATCCACTTATATTGTTGTGATCCATAAATATAAGTAAAACATTAATAATTTGATATAGACTAGTTAGTGTATTCATATGTGATAATGGATCCAACTAGTAGTTCTTATATAAAGAAATGCTCACCATACTTGGGCATTATTGACATCATCGAACTCTAGCCTTGGACTTATTCACTTAGCATTCTACATTATCCGGTTATATACATGTATATGTGGCTATCCTATTATTGTATATTTTTTACTTCATTTCATTTTATTCTAGACTTAGCTTTGGCATTTTCTAGGATTTTGTTTTGCACTCCCACATTGTATAAGTAATGTACAACTTGATGTTTTTAGCATGTAAGTTAGTTGGCATGATTGTGCCTCATATTTCCTTGAATGTTGAATACTAATTTTACTAAGGTGTTATTTTCTATGGTGATGTTTTATCTGCTTTTTTTGTACATGTCATTTGGCCACATAGAAGCCAGCATTGCCCAACTAAAGAAAACTAGTTCAATTTTCTTGCTTTTATGGGGAAAAATGGAATTGACAATATTGTTGATGTTGAGGTATATATCATATAAATCATTTATAGTCTACTTTAGTTTATATTTCAGTGTTCATCATCTTTCATGTCTTATACTCTACATTGCATCTTCTTTCTTTTTTCAGAAAAGGAACTCAGTATTGATGGTAAGAAACAGGAATTGAAGAAAGAGGAGAACAATAACACTGAAGTGAAAAAATGAAAATTAAAGAGAGAGAGAGAAGAGAATTGGTCTAGTGGTACCTGTAGAGTCAATATCCCACATAAGAGACACACATAAAAATTGATGGTCAAGTCTTCAGAGTTGGTGAATTCACCTGCAATGCCTTGGCAACACAATGATAATGTTTTGAAGTGATGAAACAATATTTCGTGTGTAAATTGTACTCCAACCAATATTGCGTTGGAAACTCATATTGTACTACTTAATTTTTATATAATATAATTTATGTGGTTGAAATTATTTATAGTTTCAATTGATATTATTTAGTATTGTAATTAACATATGTAACTTTGCATTTTCATATTAGATGAACATGTACATTGTATGCCAATTTTTTTTTTAATTGAGTTGCAAAATCATACTAATTAATTTATGTTGATTAATAATTAACAAATAAAATCAATCTAAAACTACTAAATTAGTATTTTATGTTTATTAATAAACACAAATAAAATGAATATATGACTAAATTAGTTACTTATAATAATTTTTAATGAAAGTAAATAAAATGAATATAAAATACTAAAGTAGTCATTAATATAATGAATATGAAACTACCAAAAAAAGATAAATAACTAATACAAATGATAAATTTGTGATTACAAATGATGAATAAACTTTTCATATATACGAATATTAGTAGCTAATTTATAGTACATTTTAACACGACCAAAATTTAATCATGTTTCTTTGGTCATTAATTGGTTTCAAACGATGACTAAAATTTGCATATATATGACTATTAGTAGCTAATTTACAGTATCTTATAACACAACCAAAATTTAGTCATATTTCTTTAGTCATTAATTGATTTCAAACGATGACTAATATTTGCATATATGTGACAATTAATAGCCAATTTACAGTATCTTATAACATGACCAACATTTTGGTCATTATTTTTTTTCTCGGGTGATCATTTAGTAATATATTTTTTTGTATATTTGGTCATTAATTGTGACAATTAATGTCTAAATTAATGACCAAATTTATTACTGAATATACTACTAGACATAAAATTGAGACATCTAATTAATGACTAAGCTAAAAATGACTAAAATTTTGTCACGTTATAAGATACTGTAAATTAGCTATTATTGGTCACCGACCAAAAAATAGTCGTTTATGTGCAAATTTTAGTCATTTTTTTAGTAACTAATTAGCCATTTTGTACCAGTGAGAAGAAATATCCAAGATCTACAAATTATGCAACATACCCAATTCCATCGGCATAGAACTATTGATCAAATTCACCCGCAATTGAAGTGCTTGCAACTCTTTAAGCTTGCCAAATTCAGGAGGAATTCCTCCTGTGAAAATATTACCAAAAATATTGAGACTGCATAATAAATATAGAATGGAAAGAGACCGAAAAAGGGTACCTTCCAAGTTGAAACAATAGAGGTCTATGGCGACTACCCTTCTGGTATATTGTCTGCAGTGAATGCCGAACTGGGAGCATATATTCTTAGAGTTCTCAGTTGTCTAGTTGGAAAGCTTATCCATTGGATCCGACCTGATGGCCTTTGAAAACGACAAGAGAGCATGGAGGTATCTTTTATCGTGGGCGTCTATTGAGGATAAACTAAAATCGACTTCCTCAGCCATGCATTCAAAGTCAGAATGGCGTTGAAGTGAATTTAACCCACCATGAATGGGGTCATACAAATATTGTTGGGCATGGGTATAGGAATATGGGTAATAAATAGACATCACTACAAGTAGAGAGGTTATCACACGCATAAATAATAAAATGAGAATAAGAGGAGCATTGTGATCCATTTCTCCCGATTTGGCTTTAGCGTCTTTCAAATATTGTGAGTTATGTGCCCTTGGCCCTCTCTATATATACTATACAGGGGTACTCATATGAAGTTGAGGCCAAGTAATTTTTTCACCAATTGATGGGGAATAGAGATGAAAGGTAAGGGCGCATTAATTATTGAATAGGTTATCCCAATTGTTTCAGCCTTTTTCTGCCCCTCGACAGTCGCCTCTATGCCCCATTCAACAACCTACCCACAGTTTGTTAATAAATGTGGATTTTAGGTAATTTTATCACCACTAGAAATCCTATGAAAATATTTTTGATATCTTGTCTCATTGAAACCAAATGAAGAAAAAAAAAATAACTACCAATGTGTATGCTCTCAGTTTAGTCAAATTAGTTAGGTGAAGATAACCATTTTCCTCCTCTATGTTCAATTTATTCGGCCACCCACTTGTATGAGCCACTTTAGTCAAATCACATGGGTGAATATGCCAAATTCTCTTCTCTCCATTTTGTTTTCTAATTGTACACATCTTTTCACAGCCTTCAAAGGACATTGTAAAATTTGATGGTTACAAAAACGCCAATTTCAACCCAACTTCAATGGCATTTCTTTAATACGAGGTAATTTTGGAAATTTCTCCCAATATATCAGTTCTTATACAATAGTAAATTCAAGTCAGTACCAGCCACTAACAGGTTTCCAAATACATTCAAATCTAGCATGCAGCTCAATTTGTCAATATTGCCCAGTGTCATGAGCCATTTTTTGGTTTTCATGGCACATTTTTATAGTTACCCATTTTCTCAAAACTACAAAATGTCATAATCAATTTTGATATAGTTCAAAAATATACAAGGGAACCTAAGTTTCACAATGTCTACCCTCATTTCGATTCTACTGTTGATGGAATACTGATGTTTCAATTCAATGAAAACTTATGAAAAGGTAAAAGAAACTTCTTGGAATCTCATATTCCCTAACTACATGAGCCAAATAGAAGTGGTATCCTCTCTTAAGATTATCCACTTGCCATAAATAATTTGGAACAAGATATGAAGGCCTTATTATCTTAGGAAGAAGAAAAACACATATTAAAGAGTAGGGAATCTTAGGTATCCCAAAGGGATATGTCAAGGTCCCTTATTTTTTTTGTTGGTAATTTTTTCATTTTGAGGCTCATTTTTTACTTCAAATAATCACTAATTATTGTGTTTAACTACCTTGGTAGAATTGGATGATATGTTAGCTCATGTTACTTATACATAAGGAATTTTCCACATGTGGGCTATGAAGAAGCCTTTAAAAGGGTTAAAATTGTAACTCTAGTTGGGAGTTGGAGGAGTCAAACTTGACCCCTAGTTAGCTTTTAGACTATGTTAAAATTGAGCCACTAGGAAGAGAATGGGTGATATTCTATTTAATTTTATGTTCTTCTATAGTAGAGCATAGCAACTAGGAGTGGTTGTCAGAGAGTATAAAAAGGGACTTAGTGTTTTGTAGTAGCCTAACAACCCAGAAGTCTCAAGTAACTCCATATAAAGTGTCTTCTCCTTTGTACCTGCATTCTTTTTACTACAAAGAGAAAATATACTAGAGTAACCTCACCTTCTAGTTGGGTTTTCTCTTGTAAGGTTTTCCAAAGAAAATATTTGTGTTCATGTACATGTTGTGAGATTGTATTTGTTTTTGTCCATTTCCTGCATGTTGTCTATTTCATGCATAAGAAAAAATTCAATAATTATTGATGGAGACAAAAGGGAAAGAAAATAGTAATATAGATTTTAGTTTATTTTATCAGATCTATTGTGATTAATTGTATAGTGAAATATCCACAATGTTTTATAGATAATATTGGTATTAGAGCAAGTTTCTTTGGGGACTATAATGGGAAGTTGTAGGGGATCTATGAAGTGGTGTAAGCAGAAATTTGTAGAACCCTAACCATAGTTGTAATGCTTAGGCTTAATCCCTGAATTATAATGTTTATGTACATATAAAAATTAATTCAGTACATTGATACCTTATATCTAGTCAGAACAAGATGATCTTTAGATCAATCTTGCACCTCTCGATAATAGGAATCCAATAAAAATATCTTCTATATCATATGAGCTATCCAATGTGGAGATTAGCCCTAGTTGCCAATTTTAAAACCATGATATGTAGAATCTAGATAAGTTTTCTAAGCATGTCCTTTGCAAGAAGAAGACCATAGAATCCATTAAGATCAAAGAATGAAGAAAGAAACCCTAGAATGAAAGTTGATTCGTTGGATTACAAGTCAATGGAAAATGAAATCCTAGCGATGGCAGTTTAGTGTAGGTTTTAAACCCTGGCTATGGTGGCACTTGCAACGGAATACCAGGAGAGGAGCACTTTGGGTTTAAGCTTAGCTGCACATTTGGTGATGGATATTTTGGCGCAAGGCTAGCTCTGCACGAAACCTAATTATTGCATAACTGTCATGGATAGCGGTAAGAGAGGTTGACTACCTGGAGGGCTCCTTGAATTTCACGAATGTCGACAGCCCGACATACACGAATAATAATAATTCCTCTTGCATACTTCTGGACCCCAGCAGAGCGTGACTAACAGTTATAGACCCTGAGCACTTTTCTCGGAACCATTCGCAGAAGGCAAGAGGGTTTGGGGGTTTCTGATGGACAATACTGCTTCTGCTGGAAACATCGTTATGGAGGAAGAGGAGCTTGACTACTCCTCTGATATGCTAGATCCAACTCAGATTTGGTCAAACTACCCACCTCATCAAACAGTTGGGGCTCACAAGAATGTGACGTTGGCCGCAACGAAATAGCTGGAACCCCGGTTAATGGACGTGGAGAAGGGTGAGTCAACACTCGGGAAAACAGGGATTAGGGTTACTAATACGATCATTACGGAGCAGTTTACGGATATGGGCCCTGGTATACCAGCCTCACCTGCTTTCTCTATACCCTCACCGTTGATTCTCCAACTATGGAACAATCAGCAGCCTCTGTTTATCCCAAATGAACTTGTAGCGGCAACTAAGAGCACGAAGGGTATTTGTGGTGCCCACGACGGGGCATTTGGCTTTGAACACCTTGGGATTAGATTTTTTGAGGAACTTCTCGAACCAGAGGACATTTTGGAGTGCCCACGTGATGTCAAAGCTTCAAGCAGTTTTGAAGGGTTTCCATTGACGATTATGCTACTGGAAGACAACAGGGCATCAGACTCTGATGATACCTTTCTAGAAGAAGAGGGTCTCACACGAGACATACCAGCTCAAAGAACAAGAAAAAAAAGGCTAAGTGCACTGAGAGCCGTGAAAAAGCCAGAGTCGTGGTTTTCGGGGAATGCATAAGCATGAAACAAGTGGAGGAGATTTTTCAAACAGTCTTGGTTGGAAAGGTTCGAGAAATAAATTATACCTCAGCCAAACTAAAAATATGGACCTCTGAGATCTGGCAGAATATTCTGGAACAACTCCCTACTATCCTCATAATGAACAGAGGTTGGTTCGCCCTTATCTTCCCTCACCCTGACATGGAAAATTGGGTTCTTTCGAAATATTGGCATATAGAGATGACATCGGTCCTTCTCAAACGATGGACACCCTTATTTTATATAGACAAGAAAAAAATTAAGCAAGTCCCATATGGGTGTGATTGCCTGGTCTGTCGCTGCAATTTTGGACGAAGGACGTCCTCAGGTGTATTGGAGAGGACCTGGGCATTTACTTAGATCATGACCAGTACTACATGGAGACCGGAAACATCTCGATATCGAGAATCCTGGTGCAATTTGACACCCAGGAGGGGTTGGTAGAGAGTTATTGTTTGAAGCACAAAGATTTTACCAAATACCAAATTCTTGATTATGAAGGGGTGCCCTTCAGATGCAAGAGATGCCATGAGGTGGGGCATCTATACAAGGAATCTCCACTTATCATAGCAACCAATTTGGCACTCCCCAAAACTCTGGTGCATGTGGGGACTCAAACCATAGAGGAATCTGGCAAGGTTACAGCTCAGGAAACGCATTCCACTGAATCGAGACCGCTACCACCTCTCGGAAGGTGACTCCCATTACCGCTCCACAAGAAACTTCACAAGAGACTGCAATAGTGGTCACTTGACCGCGAGAGGAGGATTCTGGGCCCATTCTAGGTATTTCTATCTCTCCCTCCTTCCCTATAAATTTTAATGTTTGGCATACTACATCTCATGTTGTATCAAATATTGTATCTAGTCTAAAAATTAATAAAATAAATATAGTCCCCATTAGCTGCCATGTTGCATCTGCACCCCCTCAACCTTCCATACATGTCCCTACCATTCATGTTGATGGCTCTGACCGCTTAGATCTATCTCACCTTTCAGGAATTAGTTCCTTGCATCGATATAATCTTAGGTCCTCAACCAAAACCTTACCCAATGACTCATATGGGTTAGGTGACGATCCCTCCCTCAAGGTTATGAAATCCTCCAGGGGTAGACCATCCTCACTCTCTAAAGCCATCCTTCAAGTACGGACCAAGGTGGCATCGGGGAGACAAATATCAATTGATCGGGTTCTTAGAGAAAAGGATACCCCTACCATGGGTGATACATGATCTTTCTATCATTAAATTGCAGAGGGTTAGCCAGACATGATAAGAAAATGGCTCTTAGGCGTCTGCTTATGTTAGAGAAGGTGGATGTAATTTTTCTTTAAGAAACATTAGGGACTGGGGAGGTAGTTTATAAGCTCCTTTCCGAACTATGTCTAGATTGGTGTTTTCATAACTTGGATGTGAGAGGGTGTTCATGGGGATGTACCATAGGTTTCAACAATCACACCATCCAAGTTAAAAATTTATGGGGAAGGGAAGCGATACGTGGTGCAAAAATTACAACATCAGATATTGGCATCCCTTTCAGGATATTAAACATATACGACCCTTTCCATAACAGGCTAGCATTCTGGGATAATTTTATGGGCTCCTCGATCATGGGGGTGGATCATATCAATATGGGTGGAGACCTCAACTTCTCCATTGGACAAGCTGAATCTTGGGGTCCCCATGCTATACCAGATCCCCTGTCATATTATTTTGAGAAATTGATCGATAATGCTAACCTGCTAGACCTGGATATGCTTAAAAAGATACCTACATGGCACAACGAAGGATAGGGGAAGGAACACCAGCACGTAGGCTAGATCGTTTCCTGATCAAATCTAAGATAGTAGACAGGGTGGACAGGGCTAGAAAATGGGTGGGAACCGGAGGAATCTTAGATCATTCTCCCTTTTATTTTGAAATCCATGGAGAGAACAACAGGCCTCACTCCCCCTTCAAGTTCAACTCCACATGGCTAGACGAACCTGAATTCCACACAATAGTTATGGGGTCCTAGAACCATTGCCATTAGGGGTATAACATTATGTCGAAAAGAGTCATCACCAACAACTTGTCCAGGATCAAGGATAGGACTATCAAATGGGCAAGGGAGAAAAGGATTCGAGATGAAGAAGAGTTGCGGAGGGTAGAAAGGGATATAACACTACTGACTGGATCAAAATGTTTTGGTTTCACATCCAATGCAATAAAGGACCATCTTATCAAAATGGAAACAGAAAAGATCAAACTATTAAGACAAAAAGAGGAAATGTGGAGACTCAAAAGCGGGGCTATCTAGCTTGAGGCTGGTGATAACAATACCAAATTATTTGAGCAATGTGGAAAAGGCAGGAAGAGCATCAACACCATTTGGGAATTAAAGGATCAGGCTGGTAGGGTGGCGAAAACTCATCATCAGCTCTCAGACATGGGTATTAGACACTTCTCCCATATATACAGAGACCCACGGGTGGCTAATATATCATAGGTACTTAGTATTTCCAAGAATATGCCAAGGTATGTGGGGGATGATGATACTGATAATTAATCTCAATGTTGCAGTGACATTGGGAGATATTGAAGTAGTACTAAAATGGTTCAAAAAAGACAAGATCCCTGGTTCGGATGGATGGTCCATTGAATTCTATCTATCCTTCTATGATCATATAGGCAACACCTTCTGATATTCATTGAGGAGTGTAGAGTCTCGAGCAAAATATGTAAGGGATTCTATTCCACACTCGTTGCTCTCATCCCCAAAATCGACAAGCCACTGTCCTTCAACCACTACAGGCCCATCTCCTTATGTAACTACCTTTGAAAAATCATTGCCAAGATCATAGAAAATCACATCAAGCCTATTTTATCCAAGGAAAATTTTTCCTTTCTCCATAGAAGGAAAATTCACGAGGCCATTGGGACAGATCAAGAAGCATTGCATTCTATCAAACTCAAAAGCATAAAAATCACAATTCTTAAGATCAATCTGGCCAAGGCTTTTGACTACACTTGTTGGACCTATTTACAACTTATCCTCACTCATACTGGCTTCCCCCACCCTTTCATAAACTAGATCATGTGTTGCATTACCAATGCATCTTTCAACATTCTCATTAATGGTGCAGCCTCTGATTTTTTCCATGTGGGGCAAGGCCTCGGACAAGGATTTCCTTTATCACCTTTTCTCTTCCTTCTGATCATGGAGGGGCTAACAAAGCTCATAGCCTCAGCTAGGGCTGATGAGGATTTAATGGGGGTCAAAATTACTGAATATATTCATTTGACTCAGTTTTTATTTGTCGATGATGTACTCATATTTCTTGATGGATCCACTCGTGATTCCAACTATTTCAAGAGGATTCTGAAAAAAAATTGTAAAGTTACAAGCTTGTTGCCCAATATCAGCAAATCCACTATCATGATGACAAGATGCATCATCCAAGAGAGTAGACATGCTCTCCAACATTTCCAATTTTATCACTGGGATATAGAGGAGGGGCTCAAATATCTAGGGTTCAAGCTCAAACCCAATGATTATCGAATCATGGATTGGAACTGGCTTATTGTGAAAGTGGAGAGAAGAATCAACATTTGGCAACAGATATGGTTCTCTAGAGCCAGGCGCTTAGTCCTCATCAAGTCATTTTTGGAAGCGATTCTGGTGTACTAGATGGAACTTGTCGCGGATCCCCAAGGGAGTTACAAATATAATACATCAAATATGTCAACGTTTCCTTTGGAGGGGGAAGAAGGAGGGAAACAATTTTTCTTGGGTAAGCTAGGACAAAATTTCCAATCCCAAACAGCAGGGAGGATGGGGACTCAAGGACTTAAATCTTTTCGCCACTACATTGGCTACAAAATTGGGATGGCAAGTACTACTTTCAAATAGCCTCTACCAGGAGGTAACATATATGAAATACATTGCACCGAGGTCCACTCTTGATTGGATCAGAGGTCCCATTAGATGCAGGCCAAGCTCATCCATTGTATGGTGTGAAATGACAAAATAAATTGTTGTCATCAAACGTGGACTTGTATGGCGCATTGGATCAGGCACGCAGGTCCAGATTGGAATGGATTCCTGGTCAGGTAGTGGGAGGGAGCACTTGTTATCTATGGAGTTAAGACAATTACTCGTGGACTTAGGGATCAACCACCTATGTCAAATTGTGAATGGGGACAATTCTACTTGGCATACACAAGCTTGGAAAACTCCACGAGCACTAAACATCCCGAAGGATAGGAGGAGGGAATGGCACAGATATGTCACTACTCTTAGGGAGACCCATGTGAGAATAACAAAGAGGGAGGATGAGATGATATGGGTTGTTTCCTTGCGTGGTATATACACCCCTAAAAATGGAAACACTACACTCATCACATCTCAAGAACCCCATGAGTTCAATTGGTGGTGGAGACACCTTTGGAAGTTGAAGGCACCTCCAAAGGCCAAGTTATTCATGTTGTTTCTACTCACAAATTGTGCACCCACAGGGGATAATCTTACGAAGAAATCATTTCATGGACCATCCAGATGTGGTTTGTTTAAAGAACATGATGAGGACATTGATCACCTATTCCTAAAATGACCCATGACCTAAAAAGTATGGCAGCTGATTTCTTTGGCCCTGGGCATATCTCACATCTGGCAAGGGGATGCTATCACTATGACATGGCATAATTGGTGGCACTTGGGTGCATCTTTGAAATAACGAAACCTTCCCCTCCTGGTTTCATGGGGAATCTGGCTGGCTCGCAATCTCATCACTTTTCAAAATGGCACAATAAGTTGGCCCCCCATATGCAATTCCATTTTTTCTCTCTTCCATTTGATACTTGATGAAGATAACAAGACACAAGGGAGGGTCCTTGTGCCCGAAACTATTGACAAAAAATATCCCTAGGAATATTTTAATGGGTCTTCTCACATTGTTGGATGTGGAGGGGGTGCCATCCTATATCATATGGACACTCACCTTTACAAAATCAAGATGGGATCAAGCCCGAGAACCAACAATTACTCGGAACTTAACGACCTCAAACTACTTTTTATCTTTTCCCTTGAAAAAAATGCAACAGAATACAGATATTTGGGGACTCAAATATTGTAATTAATTGGTTCAAAAATACTATCAAATGCCACGTGCACACACTCAAGGGACTGCTAGATGAAGTTATGGCACTAAAATCTCACTTTGACTCCATTGTTTTTACGCATATTTACATGGAAAGGAACCATATGGCTGACTACCTTTCTGAAGAAGCTGTGCAGCTGATCTGGGGTCATTGGCACATCATAGAACATTTTTGACCTGAAACATACCAGCATTACCATAGGTCATTCATTGAAGACACGGAAATCTTGGAGCCATCTGATCAGTCTAACTGAGTAGAGGCATTTTTGGCACTACAATTTTTGGGATACTTGATTTTGATGCTATTTATGTTTTTTTTTGTTTATATGCACAGTACTCTGTAAATATTTTTTATAAATTTTTGAATCGTCCTGAACTTATGATAACTTATTATATGAACACATTTTTGCATTGTAGAAATATGCAACTGACACAACATGTAATTTTATTTATAATTAATGGAAATTACGATCTTTTCTTGGGATTTTTTTTATATCTAGGCTAGTGAGTTAGGTTTTGTTGAGGTATGTGTGCCTATATGTATCAATGTGTTAGGTCGTTGGGCCAATGTACTCATATATTTTAAATCCTGGGTGCTTGTGTGGTTGGCAGAGAGTTTGTGTATTAAAAGGCTAGAAAGCCTAGAAGATGTAATGTGCAAAGAGAATGAATAATAATTAATGACTATAGGAAACCAAGTCAATACTAAGAGGAGGAGGTGAACAAATATTAATGCTAATTTTAATGATTATTACCATATTTCAACACTTAAATATGTAAACATACCATAAGATACATAGTCACACCACATTCAACACACACATATGCAACACATAGACACCATATGTATGGGAAACCCATAAAAGGAAAAAAAATAGAAATCTCATTTTGTTATGATGTAAATTTAAAGCCACCACTTCTAATTACATCAAGTTTTTTTCAGCACCCACTCATAGGAGGAAGCAACCTCCAAGTTTTTTTGTTGGCCCCAACCAATAGGAAGCACCAACTCCCTAAGTTTTTTTTCTAGCACCAACTTCCTGATTTGCAAGCCACTACTTGTAGGAGGTACCAACTCCCTAATATGTTTATTAGGCACCCACCTAAAGGAAGCCCCAACTTGGCTCTGTTTTGGCCTTTGATTCTCAACTAGGATCACTTTCCCTTTCCATAACTCGCACTAACATTTATAGTTGATACACACCAAGTATCATGGGCATCGAATACTAGTTTTATCCCCGGTAATTTCATATTATTGACAACATCAATGAGACCAAGTTCACACAACCATATCAATCCTTTAGTTGGATTTTAACTAAATTTGGTTCCTATAACGCCAAATTTTGATCATCTCATGCCATTAAACAATTAGCACTTACTGTATGAGATTGTGGCCTTAGAATTGTGGGCTAACCTTTGGAGGATATCATAACTACTTGGATAATAGCTCTTTCCCCATTTGTCTAGAGACTATGGCCAAAATCTTAAGTGTGGAAATCTCTAAGCCTCACAACATACTATTTCTCCATGCCCTTAACCTTCGACACCTAAATAATATGTGCCTAGAAGGCTAGAACCATATGATACTACCAAAGGTGCTTACACTAGTTACTTGCCTTGGCTCACAAAAATGTGATAGCTCACTAGTTAGTCACATGTCCTCCTACCACTATGCCAAATCATCACCGCATAGCCTTTGTGATGGTACGTCTATTAACATTAAAATTTATGTTTGGTGCCTTCAGCCTTTGCGTCGTGCTCATCATACCAATTTTTTTAACTACTTAATTGAAAATTGGTTGAGTACAATGGTGTGCCTAACTAGTTGAGTTGTCCTTCCTATTGTACAACATCCTTCCATGTGTCATAATGTGAGTGGCACCACAAAAAGCCTACCCACAACATTGCCACTTGTCTTTCTCTACTCTCCCATGTGTGACATGAATTTTTCTATTATTTGATAGAGAAGTTTTCATCTCTTTCCTTAAATTATTCATGCCCTTTCTCTAAATCTCTTCAAGTTGAATTTGGCACGATGCATTGATGTGTCCTCTAAATGTCATCCCATGCCATGTGTCACTTGGATTTGGCCCACTTGGCCACTTGAAAACATTGAATTTGCATGCCACATGTCATCTACCATGTCATGCCATGTGTCATCATGCTGAGTTGTCTTGCCAACTGGCTCCCACATCATTCCTAACATCTAATAAAAATTTTCCATCTATGAACTTCCATGTCACCATCTGTACTGAGGAAATGTCTCGGGGTCTAGCTACGTTTCGACAATTTCCTGTGAAATTCAAAATGTGCGTAGAGGTCAAATTTGTGTCATATACCAGTGTCAAAGAGGATTTTTGTCCCACTCACTATCAATGTCACCGTGAAATTCACAAGTTCTTGACTTAACTTGGTGTGATGCAACATTTGTTGAATGATAGGGATTTTCCCATCCCACGCCTCCATTATTTGATCGAACCTTCTATCAAGTCCCTCTATTCATAGTGCTAGTGCACTTTCCAATAGCATGATCATTCATTAGATTAACCATCGCTTAATTGGCGATTATGGCTAATTGCATATGCTCAACCAATAACACGGGGGCCCACACTTTTTAATATTCATGACTAAACCCTGCATGCTTTCCTTAATGCATACCATCAACAAATCTCTACTTGCTTTGATTTAATGGCCCACAACAATTGTGGGCCCCCTATGTTCGACGATTAATAGAGGGAAGGGGGGGTTGTAATTTGGCTTGTTGTGGAACCACGAGGCTTGGAACCATGCCAAATTTCAAACTTCCATAACTCCTTATCCCTACAAAGTTTTTCAAAATGTCATATACCATTGGAAAGGTCTCTTAGAGAGTTATCCAACTATACCCTTTGTAAGAGCAGTCAAATTGATCCACTATAGGTAAAATGACTTCAAAGATAAGGCCTACATCCTTGAACTTAGTTAGGAAATGATGCCCATGAGTGTTCTTACCAAGGCTCCACATTCACTAGGCTCCATAGCCAAGTTCCAACTCTAACTAAGCATGCAACACACTCAAATGTAAGTTATCTCAATGATGTCAATACTGAAAATAATCTCAACCTATGATTGTCATCACTGAGGTTGACATCAATGCCAACAATCTCCCCCTTTGGCATTGATGGCAATCTCCCATTGTGGCTGACATCTCTCTTTCCCCCTTTGACATAAATGGCAAAGGGAAATATCTCTCTCCCCCATATATCTAACCACTTCTCTCTAGTAAAGCACTTTATTATTGTTATCCTTTCTCGGCTACAACCTTAATGACTTGTAATTTTGGCCAAAGACACCTGTAAACCAATCATTATAAATCATATCTCCTGCTATTAGATTTTATTTTCAATTCTACAAATGACTAGTGCAACTATCACTTCTACCAAAGGTGTTTCTAACTCTTATGGCTCTTGTAAACACTTGTCATTGAGAACAATCTCTCCCTTTTAAACATCAATTTCAAGGGATAAAAATGTACATCACTAAAAAACAATCAAATTCCCTTGTGGCTTATTGTAGCTATTAGTCCTCTCTAGAGTATTGGGTATGCTTGATATGCTCCCCCTAGACATATGTTATCTCTCCTGATTTTTCATCCAAATCTTGTTACTATTATTTTTTTACATTACTACTCGTAAGAGGATGTAATAGGTAGTTGATGATACAAACTTTGGATAAATGATCCAGGTGGATCTTTAGACACCAGTGGTTAGTACAAAGGGCTCAAAATTCAAACTAATAGGAAGCTAGAAAACTCAACTTCATATTGAAGATCTGGTCACCCTGATCGCAACGGTGTGAACGACGTGTCAATCTGAGCTCATATGAGGACATTAGAGCAGTTTGAAGTTTTGTTAAAGCAAGGGAAGTGGGGCCCAAAGCATGCCACATGGCATCCCAGTGAGCACGTGGGACCCACATAGAAGCCTACCAGGCCCTAACACAAGGTGCTCCTCCATTGATCCTTAACCTACACAAAAGGACAAAAAAATCATTAAAAAACTATGATCGTTAAAACAACAAAATCATTTAAAATCTAAAATAGCTATTTTAATAACTATATAAAAATCATTTTAATATTAAAATAAATATTTTTATAACTATTTATATTTAAAATCCTAAATCACAACAAACCATATAAATAAAAATCATTGAATATTAAAATTGTATGGTTATAACATAACCAACGAAATATGGAAACCAACAGAACTTACCATGGAGTTTATACAGTTATACGTGTAGAGTTTGGGGGTCGGGCCGGGCTGCATGGAGTGGACCCGCCCACCCATAACAAAACTTTAATGGATTTGAAACAAAACCACACCATTTCGGAGGGGGCGGGGTTTGACCTCCCAACCTCCATCCAACAAACCATGAAGTTTTACCATTACGCCAACAAACTCGCTTTGTAAACTTCGCCCATATACAACTATAAAAAATCAGATTTTCACAAATGCACCCAGCAGACTAAACACGGATTCCGAAGTGAGAGGCGGGATTGGGCTTGTGCTTGATTCAAGGCGAAATGAGGGCATAGTTTGCAACAAATCTTTGTTTGGTGCCAAGGGAATCTTATGATCCGAGAGGTAAATTTTAGAGTGTAGTAAACTTACGTGCATTTTAACGTGATCTTTGCATGGTACCTTTTGAGTAGTGTTTTTGCGGATTCCACATGGAGAGAACCTTGAGAATCTTGGCTAGTTTATGTAGGCTGAAATTCGCTAGTGTCAGAATGAGGTCAACTTCATACTCATTCTTCTCAGATTTTCGCAAGGATCTCAATGGTGAGATTAGATTCCTATTTTTAGTTGCAGATTTCTAGATTCACTATGGAGCAGCATCTTTGAGGAATCTAGGGGGAATCTAAAAGATTCCCTAAGGCCCAGATTTTCATTTTGTCAGAATTCAGAAAATTGACAATCAGTCCTACACCTCTTGGCAACACAAGTTCAACGGTGCAATCAAATTTTCCATCTGAGCCTTATGCTTTTCGACCACTTTTCAAAGTGGAGTTTTAGGTGTCAGCATTCAATGTGTGAGAAGTCCTTTTCAGGATATTCGACACCACGAGATTGATGGTATAGCCAGATCCAACAGTTTATCATCCTTTTCTTCAGATAGCTCCAGGATGTGAGGTATATGCAGCATGATCATGTACTTCTTTGCCTCTTTGCTATGAGATGCATTGTGCTGTATCGATCCATGTTTGATGTTTGATGTGGGATCTTGTCTTTGTTCTTGATGTGAAATGTAATTTCTATCATGGATTTGTTTTATGTTTGAGATCCCTTTGTTTCCATGAGGGCGGGATACTCATTGTCACATGTATTTTTAATTGATATCCCTTTGTTGCAATGCCAACGGGATACTCATAGTCATTATGTATGAGTTATTTCCATACTGATAAGAGTCATTTTTGTGAATGAGAGTTCATGTAGTGGAACATCTCATGGAGAGATCCAGCCACTCCTGTGGGAGGTAATTTTCCTTGTATGAAAGAGAAAACACCATCCATGTACATCTTCATTATTTCCAGCGTTTAATGTAGCGGCCTACACCATCTTGACACTGAGGCTCGGAGACGTAGTCCCTCCTCGATGAACTCTGTTATCAATCTCTTATGTTGCTAATGCTTGTTATGTTCCTCTTCTTTACAGCGTGCATATGTTCATTTATGTTCATTAACGCTTTGATTAAATACAATTCTAACACATCAGCCGAAGTAAAAGGTCTTGGTTAAGGGTACCATGAATTTATCTAGATCAAGTGGTATCAGAGTGGTCTTCTTGTTGATTTGGATTACATGCATGAACCATTGAACTTTCACTGATTTGAGCAATGGAGGATGTCAAAGACCTATACGAGACCATGCTCAGGGTGTCCGAGAAAGCGAACATGTTGTATGAAGATTATGAGAAACAAGTAGTAGATAATGCTGAGTTGAAAACACTCCTATAGGAGGAGAATGAGAACAAACATAAATTGCAGCTTCAGTTGCAGGCCACGACAGAGGCATTGGAAGAATTGAAGCTCAACAATGAAATTCGTCAAGCAAGCCATGATGCATTGAAGATACTCCTACAGGGAGAGAAGGAGGAGAAGCAATGATTACAACTTCAGCTACAAGCCTCGACACATGCCTTGGAGGAAGTGAAGCGCAATGAAGGCTCAGAGAAGCCCTCTTCAAATGTTTCAAAATCGACAGCTGAGATAAACAATGTTGATTTCTCCTCATTTTCTTCACATGATATTGTTTATGTTGGAAGTGTGGAGATACCCATTACAATAACCGACATGAGACTCCTCACCGGGATGGGGTACAAAGGAGGAGGACTTGGCATTCATGGCCAAGGCATAACTTAGGCATTGGAGGTTGTGCAGAGGCCTCAATATGCAGGTTTTGGATACACTGAAGGAGGATGTTCGAAGGACATCAAAGGAAAATAGTGTAAATTTACGTAGATGTTATATGCTTAATGCAACTTTACTTTTCACCACAGTAATCACATAAACAGTTAAGTAAAATGCTAATAGAACATACCAGTGGATCTATAGAAGACAAACCAGAAACAGAAAAATGTGGTGGTGTGTTACGACGGTCAACAGGATGCTTCAACCAGCAAATTCTCCTTGGTCATCCAACCCAGCATGTGTCACAACAACCCTCAAAACAGCCACACGGTCAACTCAAAGTCAACCCCATAAAAGTCAACGTTGCCCCAACAGCAGCAACACCAGCAACAATGGCAGCAACGATAACAACAACAACAACAACGACAACAACAACAGCAGCAACAATGCAACAACGATAACAACAATGACAGCAACAACGGCTTCGTCCTTCTTTCCCAGGTGTGAACTGAAACGCCGCCAAGGAGCTCGTACTAAATCAAAGGAGGAGATGATGCATGAGGATGAGATGAGTGAAAAATTCCTCCAATGTTGAATATATTTATATCAATCACTGAGGTGTGTGACACATCTATTGGGGGTATAAAACCTTAAGGCCTACCTGCACATATTTGAAATTATTAAAAATAAATTCAAAATAAATGTTCTACTCATCAGATTAATATCAATTTTAGATCGATATTACACCTCTCTAAAAGAGGAACCTAATACAATTATTGGTATCTTCATCTGAGCACCACAACATGGAGTTTGGACCTAGTTGTCCAATTTTAACACTCCCTCTCAACTAGGGAGAACTCCATCCACCTGTGTAATCAAACATCGTGCATCATCCCACCATAACTTGCTTTGCTAGCCTCTTTATTTCAAAACAGAAGTGGGTCAGTCACAAAGACATCATTCCCCAGCTGATAGATTCAACCCAGAGGTCTGAAACCTCTATCAGACTCACAAAGAGTCTCATACCAACTTGAAGTTGGTTTACCTGACCCAAAGTCAGTAGGAGGCCTGAAACCTCGCTTGGACTCAAGAGAGTCATATATACTAACCCAAAGTTAGTCTCACTGACCTGAAGTCAGTTGGAGGTCCGAAACCTCATATGGACTCAAAGAGTCACATACCAACCCGAAGTTGGTTTATCTGACCCGAAGTCAGTAGGAGGTCCGAAACCTCACTAGACTTGATCCCAAATCAAGTGGTTGGACACGTGTCATCCTAGATAGAGAGTACGACAATCTCTGATGCGTCCATTAGTCTTTGCTACTAGTCTTTAGCTTTTCCCACCTCATTGGACAAATGAGAGGTACTTCCCATGAGTCTGGAACTCAAATGGGTAGGATGCATACAGGGCACAAATCATGAGAGGCGAACCAACTCAATCATCACGGTGGGGCCCAAGCACACCAATAAGGTTCGGCAAGCCTATCCCTATGGTTTCTTATAGCTCCGAGAAGCTATCCCCAAAGCCCCCAGAGCTCCCAGAGCTCATCATCCAATAGAACCCTTATAATAGGGTCATTCCACAATTCCAAGATTCTCACGGAAGGTTAGGAACATGACCTTCCACAAGGGCATAGTGAGAATATCCACGACCTGCTCATCAGTTCCTATGATCGAGCCTTACAGCGCCTTGCTGTAACATATCCCGGATAAAGTGGTACCAGCCATCAACATGCTTGGATCGATCGTGGAACACGAGATTCTATGACAAACAAATCCCCCTCTAGTTATCACAAAGGATAACGGTGGCATCTAGCACATGCTTGAACAACTCATTGAAGAGCTTTCGCAACCAAGTGACTTTACAACAGGCCATACATGTTACTATGTATTCGGCCTCAGTGGTGCTCAAGGCTACCAACTTCAGTTTCCTACCCGAAGCAGATCTACGTGTGAAATAGCATCCAGATGTGCTCCTGTGATCCACCACACTGCCAGCCCAATCGACATCAGTATAACCAAGGAGTGTCATGCTCCTGGCAGTGTATCTCAGCCCAAGGTCTATCGTGCCCCAGATATATCTCAAGAGTTTCTTGGCTCCAACCCAATGAATGTTATGATCAACCATGTGTTGACTCAAAGTGTTCACTGCAAAACATCCATCCGGACGGGTGTTCACTAAGAACATCAGGGCCCCTACGAGTTGACGATACTCAGTAGGATTTGTCAATACGGGCCCAGCAGCGCTGCCACTCAACTTCTTGAAGTTGAGCTCCATCAATGTCGACACAGACTTGCAGTCCACCATACTAAATCTTTCCAGAAGCTTCACAATGTGTTTTCCTTAAGAAAGGAAAATATCGCCAAGTCTCTGCCAGACCTCCAGGCCTAGGAAGTAGTGCATCAGTCCTAGGTCTTTCATCTCAAACTTAGCAATGAGCTCCCTCTTGCACTGATGAATGAGAGGGTCAGCACCTGTCAGGAAGAGGTCATCCACATATAGCACCAGAATGAGAGGCTTCTCTCTATGAACCTTGAAGTAAAGGTTTGGATCAACATTACTACGAGTGAATCCCAGCTTCATCAGTTAGCTATCTATCTCTCATACCAAGCTCTGGGTGCTTCCTTCAACCCACAAAGGGCTTTCTTCAACTTGCAGACATGGGTGTCCTGATCCTGGACTTTGAACCCCAAAGGTTGCTCCACATACACCTCTTCCTTTATCGCACCATGTAGAAGTGCAGTCTTCACATTCATTTGATGAAGACTCCATCCTTGCATAGAAGCAATGGCTATGAGAGATCGGATGGTGGTCACAAGTGCAAATATGGCATCATAGTCTATGCCTTCTTTTTTAGAGGAGCCATGGGCAAGAATCTTGCCTTGAACTTTTCAGCACTTTCATAAGATCCATGCTTGATCTTGTAGAGCCATTTTGAGGTGACAACTGCTTTGACCTCCGGTCTAGGAACCACATCCCATACATCATTCTTCATTATGGAATCATACTCTTCATGCATAGAATCCTTCCAGAATTGATGCTTTACGACTTCCTCAAAAAGATCCAAGCTCGGACTGTACAATAGTACTCATGGCTGTTAGATACCCTTGGTATCTACTCGGCTTCTTGCTTTCATGGAATGCCCCCCTTGGGGCCATATGTCCCTCAGCATCCTCGAGAGTGTCCCTGAGCCATGATGGTCTCTTTCCCAGTGAAGGAGGTGGATCAATTGGGTCCATTGGTCCTTCAACATCAAGCATTGTCTCATCCTTCAGTTCCTCTTGATTTCCAGGCCTTGCTTCATGACCTTCTTTAGATCTCAAAAGATTGACTACTTTCCTCAGGGAAGTATCTCCATCAAAGGTGACATCGTGGCATATCTCAACTTCCCTTTGACCAGGCACATAGAATCTATAGGCCTTCGAAGTTTTGTTGTAGCCCACAAACATTGTGGTCTCCCTCTTGATGCTAGCTCCTCTGCAAAAGTTCTTGAACTTGTTCGTCTCATATTCAGTGCCATTATCGGTCTTTTGGATAACATCTCATGTCATTGCTCCCAGTGGACTTCCTGCAACCTGGTAGAGTGTATCAATTCTAGACCCAAACATGATAGCTTCCTTGAAGCTCTTCTTCCACATGCGCACCTTTCCATCAGTGAATGCCACATTGATACCTTTTTCTTCCATGGCTGATATAGACACGAGGTTCTTCTTCAAATTAGGTACATAAAGTACATCTTGTAAGTGGAGGACTTGACCTTGAGACAAGTGGAGGGTCACAGTCCTTGTCCCTTTCACGGGATATGTGGAATTATCTCCAAGGATAATTTCCAAATTAGTATCCTTCTCAACCATATCAGAAAGTGCTTCTTTGAACCCAGTGATGTGCCTTGAAGCACCACTATCTATCAACCATACATCCATAGTGTCGGGTGGAGATGCAACAAAGAGGGCAGATACAAGAATGAATTCATTTCTTTTATCAACAACATTTGATTCCTCATACCTGGAATTTCTTGACCTTTTGAAAGGTTGATCATTTTCGCTGGAGGGAGCCTTCCCCTTTCCCTGGAACCTGTTGTTCCTTTGATTTCCATCCCTCCGGTTGTTGTTTTTGTCATCACCATCGAGAGAATCCTTCTTGAAAAGAAATTTTCTAACATAGTGACCAGGCCTATGATAAGTGAAGCACTTGCCCTTCTTTCCTTGAGCCCCTGCTTTTCCTTTGTTCTTTGGCCCACCAGATTTCTTTCAAGAATGAGCAGTGTATGCAGCATTTCCTTCATTTCCATACTCCTTCAATCTTGATTCTTCTTGAATACATCTTGATAGTACTTCGTCAAAGTCAAGTATCACATTATTATTTAGAATGGTAGTTTTGAACACATGCCATTCAGATGAGAGCCCTCCAAGTGCGGTGAGTACAATTTCTTGATTAGCTATTGTCTCCCCAATAGCCAGCAGATTGTTCTTGATCTCGGTTAGCTTCATAAAGTATGATTGGACAGACTCATCCCTTCCCTTCTTCGGATTCTTCAATTGATTCTTGAAGAATAATACTTGATTTGCATTGTTGGCCTTGAACATGAGGACCAACTTATCATACATCTCTTTGGATGTGCCCAACTCAGAGATGTAGGCCACCAGAATTTTATTAATGGATTCCCTGATCATCAACTTTTCTTTGATCTCCCACTTCTTTTACTTTGCTTTGGTAGCAGTTGTAGCAGTTGATGGAGGTTCTTGGATTTTACCCTGCACATAGTCCATGACATCTTGGTCTTCCAATTTGAGATCCAATATCATCTTCCAAGCATGGAAGTCATCCTTCTAGTCAATTTTTCATCTTCCTTGAAGCCATAGTTTGTGGAACCCATTTTCCTCTTCGATGATTGCAACAAATAGGGCTTGTCTTCACCTCAGCTCCGATACCATGTAAATCTATGTAGATGTTCTATGCTTGATGCAACTTTACTTTTCACCATAGCAATCACATAAACAGTTAAGTAAAATGTTGATAGAACATACCAGTGGATCTATAGAAGACAAACCAGAAACAGAAAAATGTGGTGGTGCGTTACGGCGGTCAACAGGATGCTTCAACTAGCAAAGTCTCCTTGGTCATCCAACCCAGCACGTGTCACAACAACCCTCAAAACATCCACATGGTCAACTCAAAGTCAACCCCAGAAAATTCAACGCTACCGCAACGGCAGCAATGCTAGCAACACTAGCAACAATGGCAGTAAAGGCAGCAACAACGGCAACAACGGCAACAACAACAGCAGCAACAACGGCAGCAACGACAACAACAACGGCAGCAACGACAACAACAACAACGGCAGCAACGGTAACAGCGACGACAGCAACAACGGCTTCGTCCTTCTTTCCCACGTGTGAACTGAAACTGCCTCCAAGGAGCTCATACTAAATCAAAGGAGGAGATGATGCATGAGGATGAGATGAGTAAAAAAGTCCTCCAATGTTGACTCTATTTATATCAATCACTGAGGTGTGTGACATATATGTTGGGGGTGTAAAACCTTAAGGCCAACCTACACATATTTGAAATTATTAAAAATAAATTCAAAATAAATGTTCTACTCATCAGATTAAGATCAATTTTAGATCGATCTTACACCTCTCTAAAAGAGGAACCCAATACAAATATTGGTATCTTCATCTAAGCATCACAACATGGAGTTTGGACCTAGTTGTCCAATTTTAACAAACAGACATTGTTGAACTCATTAGGGAAGAGGATTGATGTGAACACTTCACCATCATCCCATGGAAGTGCACGTTGCAGTGAAAGAGTTGAGGAAAGCTCTCATCACCATGATCGCACCAGAGACAACCAGGGAAGGTATAACAAGTCTCACTATTCTAGAGTCCATTTTGATTATAAAAATGTTGCTAATCATGAATGTAAATCATGGCATAAGAAAACTTGTCATTTTTGTGGTTTACATAACCATGTCATTTCTGAGTGTTGGAAAAGAATGGCAACACAAAGGAGGATGAGGCGTGAAATTCCTTCTCCACAGCAGAAAAATAAATTGGTTAAGCAGGTCTGGAGGAAGAAGACATTTTGCAGCCATTGCAACCAAAGTGGCCATCAAAGAGCCATGTGTTCAAGGCTCCATCTAGAGCAACACCTTAAGGACGAAGCATCGGTGCATGAACCAGTTGAAACAGATGTTCGAAAAGCAAACATGCCACGGGGAGATGACCCTTTCACTTTGATAAGTGAGATGATTTTTATAGATGTGGTAGTGTGTCATGGTCGTGTTTGTAAATCATATGTTGCATTTTTTTTGAAATTGATGATGTGCTTTTCCATCGCTTGTTAAGCAACAATGATATTTTGGCCTTGTTTTATAAATCACGTGATGAATTTCTTTTATGTAAAAGTGATGATGTGTTTTCCATCACTTTGAAATGCGACGATGATGTTTCTAGTCTTGCAATGATAGTTGGGGTGTGATTTCCATTTGATGTAAACTTGACCACCGAGCATGTAAAATCGTGGCAAGTATGGAAATGTTTGGGTCATAATTGGTCATATTTGAGCAGACATTTGCATTGCAATAGTTGCAAGTGTTGACATTTGCATTCTGATTCTGAAGGACATAAGGAGTCTTCAAGGGATGTGCATTTTCAGACATTTGCGTTGTATTAGTTGCAGGTGTTGGCATTGTGTTCTGGTTCCGAAGTACGTCAGGTGAAGGAGTCGTGTTGGAATGTGCCTTTCAAAGACATTTGCATGCATTTGATGATGGATAGAAGCTAATGTTTTTGGAGGATCAAAAGCTCCTCAGTGAGGAGGATTGATCCAGTGGATCTTCAGACACTAGTGGCAAGTACAAAGGGCTCAAAATTCAAAGTGATAGGAAGGTGGAAAAATTAGCTTCAGATTGAAGTGCTCTTCGCTCTGATCGCAACAATGTGAACAACACGTCAATTCGAGTTCGTATGAGGAAGTTAGAGCAGTTTGAAGTTTTGTTAAAGCAAGGGAAGTGAGGCCCACAACATGCCACATGGCATCCCAGTGATCACGTGGGACCCACATAGCAGCCTATCAGGCCCTGACACATGGTGCTCCTCCCTTGGTCCTCAACCTGCACACTTGCACACAAAAAAAATTCATTAAAAAACTATGATCATTAAAACAACAAAATCATTTTAAATCTAAAATAGTTATTTTAATAACTATACAAAAATCATTTAAATATTAAAATAGTTACTTTTATAACTATTTATATTTAAAATCCTAAATCACACCAAACCATATAAATAAAAATAGTTGAATATTAAAAGGTTATGGTTATAACTTAACCAATGAAATATGGAAACCAACGGAACTTACCATGGAGTTTATACAGTTATACGTGCGGAGTTTGGGGGTCGGGCTGGGCAGCGTGGAGCAGATCCGCCCACCCATAACAAAAATTTTAATGGATTTGTAACAAAATCACACCATTTTGGAGGGGGCAGGGTTTGACCACCCAATCTCCCTCCAACAAACCATGAAGTTTTACCATTATGCCAACAAACTCGCTTGATAAACTCCACCCATCAACTACTATAAAAACTCAGTTTTTCACAAATGCGCCTAGCAGACCCGAGCATGGATTTCAAGGCAGGGGGGCAGGTTTGAGCACGCAATTCGAGGCAGGAGAAGGCACAGATTTTGAGGCAGATTCTTGTTTGGTGCCAAGGGAATCTTTTGATCCCAAGGAGGTAAAATTTTCAAAATGTATTAAACTTTATATGCATTTTAACTAGAATTTCGCAGGGAGTGCGATGGTGCACCCAGATTTTCCTTTTGAGTAGCAGTTTTGCAGATTCCCTATGGAGGAGAATCTTCAGGAATCTTGAGTGAATCTTTCAGATTCCTTAGAGGCCGAAATTTGCTAGTGTCAGAATGAGGTCAAATTTATACTCATTCTTCTCAAATTTTCGCAAGGATCTCAAAGGTGAGATCAGATTCCTGTTTTGAGTTGCATATTTCTAGATTCCCTGTGGAGCAGCATCTTTGAGGAATCTAGGGGAATCTAAAAGATTCCCTAAGGCCCAGATTTTCACTTTGTTAGAATTCATCAAATTGACAGTTGATCCTACACTTCTTGGCGACACGAGTTCAATAGTGCAGTTAGATTTTCCATTTGAGCCTTATGCTTTTCAGCCAATTTTCAAAGTGGACTTGTAGGTGTCAGCATTCAATGTGTGAGTAGTTGTTTCAGGATATTCGATACCACGAGATTGATGGTACAACCAGATCCAACAGTTTATCATCCTTTTCTTTAGATAGCTCCAGGATGTGAGGTATATGCAGCGTGATCATGTATTTCTTTTGTCTCTTTACTATGAGATGCATTGTGTTGTATCGATCCCTGTTTGATGTTTAATGTGGGATCTTGTTTTTGTTCTTGTTGTGTAACCAGCTCCAAAAATAGAAGAAAAGAGATATCAATGCCTTAGAAATAAGCCACTTCGAGGGGGCAACCTCCAATACATAACATAAATGAAAAATTCTTGGATGATACAATTTACAAAACCTCCTTTCTATATATAGGAGTCCATGGGGCCATAATGTAATCCTAGTGGAGCCACAATGTAAACCTAGCTGACCTAACAAAAATAATTTAAGGGCACAATAATAACAATATGGGGGTTACAAGGGTACAATAATAACAATAAGGGGGTTACACTAACAACAATAAGGGACTATACTAGTAATATAGGGACCTAACAGTTCTTGATGTGAGATGTAATTTCTATCATGGATTTGTTTTATGTTTGAGATCCCTTTATTGCCATGAGGGTGAGATACTCATTGTCACATGTATGTTTGATTGAGATCCCTTTTTCGCCATGTTGGCGGGATATTCCTAGTCATTATGTGTGATTTATTGTCATACTGATAGGATTCCTTTTTGTGAATGAGAGTTCTTGTAGTGGAACATCTCGTGGAGATATCTAGCCACTCTTGCGTGAGGTAATTTTCCTTGTATGACAGAGAAAACACCCTCCATGTACATCTTCACTACTTCTAATGCTTAATGCAGTGGCCTACACCATCTTGACACTGAGGCCCAGAGACGTAGTCCCTTCTGGACAAACTCCATTATCAATCTCTTATGTTGTTAATGCTTTTTATGTTCCTCTTCTTTACACCATGCAAATGTTCATTTATGTTTATTAACGCATTGATTAAATGAAATTATAACACATTAGCCAAAGTAAAGGTCTTGGTTGAGGGTATCAAGAATTTACCCAGATCAATAAAATCAACTACCATTTCCACTCTTTGCTCACTTCTCTAGTGTTGCAGTGACCTCATTCTCCTCCATTGCTTGTGAGAAGCCAATGGCTAATCACTCTCCATTTTCCTTGAATGCATCTCTATAGTAATAGCCAAAATGTGAATTTCACTATTGATGTTTCTCATGTGATTATGCGCACTCTCCTCGTGCATAATTACCATCATCTCCATCTTTGCAAAGTTATTTTCTGCATTGAATTCAATGTTTGAGGCCTTATTCCCTTGGAAGTTTCACTCTCCATGGTTTCTTCTCTTAAATGAGTTGTCCAATATAAAAAAGGTTGCTTTGATTGAACCAAAAAATAGTAATTGACATAGAGATACCAATTTATAACCAAGGAACATGCAAAGCTATACTAAGTGTTTACTTAAGCTCATGATTTTTTATATTAATCATATATGCTACTTAAATTAAATAAGAGTAAATCATGTAATTTTTGCAAACCAAGTTTCATTTCCTACTTTCCATGGGCAGTCAACTCTTCCTAACACCAATGGATGATGCATGCTACTAGTGATTAGGAAGCTTCGTTGATCCTGTGCACTCTCCTTCCTTTTTATCTCCTACTACGCAATTTACCTTCTTGGCTTTTCCTTTGAGAGTTGTTCCTATGGACCTATCTTTACTTTTAGGTCCTTTTGACACACTATTCTTATATTGCAACTCACCTTCTTCATGTGATTTGACATGCTATTTTACGCATTCAATAACTCATACACATTTTATTTTTTATTTTTCAAGCATCCTCTAAACTGATAATTACTTTTATGAATGGTGGCTTGTGTGAGTATAATTATTTAAATATTTGTCTTACAGATCCTTCACATAAATGCATTGATTTCTCACACATTTCGAACCAACCAATGTGGTTCACCATCAGGACGATTATATGAAGAGAATATGATCCAAATAGGGTATAAAAAGGGGAAGGAGTCAAATAACTAAAGGAATAGGTCAAAAGTAAAAAAACTAACCATTAGAAAAAACAAGTTTACTATATAAAATCACTAAATTCAATAATAAATGTAAATAGTGTTATAATAATTTAATATTGATAAATACTAATATATATATATATATATATATATATATATATATATATATATATATATATATATAATCAACTTCAGGGGAGAAACCTCTTTTTATAATGAATATAATGTACAAAACAAAATGAGATGCTCTTAGGACTAGCCCTTGGTATACACATTGGAGACAAAGGGTACAATGAAAGGATCTAGCTGACCTAATAATATAACTATAAAAAGGTAATAACTCAATGTCTTTATCTCTCCCTTTATCTCTCTCACTCACCTGTACCATTTTATCCACCTTTCTCTCTATTCCTCCTCCTCCCCCCGACCCTCTCTCACCCTTGCTCTCTCTCTCTCTCTCTCTCTCTCTCTCTCTCTCTCTCTCTCTCTCTTCCCCATTCCTCTTTCTCTCTCGCTCTCACTCTCCCCCTCTATCCCTCTCTCCCCCCTTTTCCTTGTCTCTCCCCCTTCCTCTCCCTATTGTGTGTTTCTACACCTCTCTCCCCCTTCCTCTCCCTATTGTGTGTTTCTACACCTCTCTCCCCCTCACTCCCTAACCCTTGTTTATCTCTCTCTATCTCTCTCCCTTTTCCCTTCTCTTTTCTATGTCCATCTAGTCCCCCTCCCCCTCTACTACCTCTCTCTCCACTTTCCTCCATATCCATTCCTCTCCTTACCTATACTTCCCTCCCTCCTTTAATCCCTTTATGGAAACCCCACCAACTCTATTTATCTTTTCCTCCCTTCCTCTCTCTCTCCCTCTCTTTCTATCTCCTCTCACTATCCCTCTCTCTCTCATTATGATTTCCTTCCTCTTTATCTATCTCCCTCCTTGTCTATCTCTCTTGCTTTCTCTCCCTCTCTCTCTCCACCTCTTTCTTTTTCTCTCCCCCTCACTACTCTCTCTACCCCCTCTCTCTCTTCCCATCCATCCCCCCACTTTCTTTGTCTTTACCTCTCTCCCTTACTCTCTCTTTTTACCTCTTTCCCTCCCTCTCTATCTCTTCCACTCTCCAATTATTTATTTCTCTCTCCCCATCTCTACTCTCTCTCCTCACCCTCTCTCTCTAGCCATCTATCCCTCCCTCTCTCTATCTATTTATCTATATATCTTCCCCTCTCTCCTTCCCTTCCTCTCTCACTATCCTTCACCTCCTCTCTCCCACTCTCTCTAGCCAAACACACACACACACTTTCTCCCCCTCTGTCTCCCCCCTTCATCTCTCTCACTATCTCTCCCTCCCTTATTCTATCTCACTCTATCTCAAATTCCCTCCCTCTCTCCTCCCGCCACTTTATTCTCCCATATCTCTCTCTTCCCCCCCTATCTCCCACATCTCTCTCTTCCCCCCTCCTTATCTCTATTTTTCTTCCTCTATCTCTCTCTCCCTCTATCACCCTTCCCCACTAGCGCCCCTCTTACCCTCTTTACTTCTCTCTATTCCTCCCTTTCTCTACCCCCACTCTCTCTCCCTCTCACTCTCTACTTCTCACTCACTAACTCTATTTCTCTCCATGTCCCACTCCCACTCTCACTCTTCCCCACCACCCCCTTCTTTGTCTCTCAACCTTGCTCCCTCTCCATCTCTATCTCCATATTCCTCTCTCTCTTACGTCCCTTTGTCTCTCTCTTCCACTGCATTTCTCCCCCTCTCTTTAAACTTCCTCCTCTCCTTCGTTCTCTTTCTCACTCTCACCCTTACTACCACTACCTCCTCCCTCTCTCTCTCTCTCTCCCCCAAAAATTTCCCTCCTAGCCCCTCTATCTCCCACAATTATCTCTCTCTCCCACTCTCCCTCTCTCCCCTTTCCCCAATATCCCCTCCCCCCCCTTTCCAATTCCCTCTTTACCTTTTTCTCTCTGCCCCCTCCCTCCCTGTCTCACTCTCTATCTCTCACTCTTTCGCTCTCTCTCCACCTACTCCCCTCCATTTCTCTCCCTTAGCCCCCTCCTCTCTCTCCCTCTACTCATCTATGCCTCCCTCTCTTTCACTCTCTCCCCCTCATCCTCTCTCTTGCCTCCCCACCAACCTTTACTTGCCTCTTTGCATGAGCATGTGTGTGCTCAAGTATCACACATGCATTCCTCAGTGTGCATGGGCACTTTCATAATGCATGCATGCTCCTTAAGAACATGAGAATTCTATTAAATTCATTTTTCTAAGGGGGAAGTTGATGTGCTTGTTGAGTTGGCTACAAATACATGAAATCCTCCATTTTTCAAAATGCATCTCTATTTTTGACATTATTCTTCTATAAACTAGACAAATCCATTGTCCACCAGACACATAAATGGTGAAGTAATGTATCCCATATATATATATAACTAATTTCTAAATATTTTGACTTGACATATATTCAAATATTAAAATGCCCCCCTCATTTATTTTTACTGTAACTTTGTATTACCTTAACTCCACACACACACACTAGTAACGATTGAGACTTACAATTAAAAAAATGTATATTATTTGACAAAGTTAAGATAATTTTACATATCACTAACAAAAGGCCTTGTAATTTCAAAGATATAATGACTTTCATAATTTAAAAGAATATACAAAACTAAGCTTATAATTTTTTCTATAAATAAAAACCATATATTGGAAAATCCAATTCCTTTTCTTTCATTTCATACTTTTAGACCATATTCAAAATTGTTATTTTTCCAAGTGTACATACTTGAGCCCTCTTTGGACTTGAGCATGTGATCTTTTAGGTAAAAACACATATTTTTAACAATTAGGCTCACTCAAACTATACCTATAAACAATACACATAAAAATACATAGATAATTGAGAGTGTCACTTCATAAGCACATTATAGATTTCAAGTCATGAACCATCATTCTTAAATTTGTATCCAATAGAGCATGTTTTGATTTTTTTTTATATTTAAAAAACAATATTTGGAGTGAATAGCCTTTTGATTCTCTAAACATTCTCTTTTGGTATAACAAAATGCAACATCTCTTGTGATTATTTAGGAAATCTATACACCCCAAAAAAAGGTTGAGGTGGGATATATGGATACATTAGCCAATATTTAGCTCTTTTACAAAATATAAAGATAGTGACCACTCCACCAAATCCAATGCCCATTCCTATACCCAATGCTACTAATGATATATTTGCCTTCACATGATTTAGCCAACCCACCTTTACATTACTTCTTTTATCAAGACCATTAGTTTCTCCAGTTGGTCCTTCATTTTCACTGCATGAATCTAATGGACAACCCCATAAGCACTTATTATTTTGAAATGAAGTTACATTAAAAGTGGAAAATTGTGTCCCAGTGGGGATTTGCCCACAGAGGTTGTTTGATGAAACATCTAGAATGCTCAACTCATGTAGCATAGAGAGCTCTTGAGGGATAGCTCCACTCAAATTATTATGTGCCAAGTCCAATTCCTCCAAAGTAGATATTTGACCAAGAGTAGCAGGTATTTTCCCATCCAATTGATTTCGGGATAAATTCAATAACCTCAAGCCACTCATACTTCCTATGCTTGCAGGGATTTCTCCTGTGAGATTATTGCAAGACAAATCGAATACACTGTTTCCAGCCCACCAATATGGTAGATTATACATATATCTTTTTATGAGAATTTCCATTTCTCCAGAAAATACATCATTGTTTGACATCTTTACATATGCAGACATTCTCTCAAGATGTGTTGGCATTCTTCCACTAAATTTGTTGTTGGATAAATCCAACATACTCAAACTGACAAGATTTGTGATATTTTGAGGAATACAACCATGGAAATTGTTATAACTAAGGCTTAAATATCTCAATCCATAAAAAAGGGTGAAGTATTGAGGAAGCTCACCTATCAATTCATTTTTACTCAAATCCAATCCAAAGAGTTGTTTACAATTGGCTAAAGATGTAGGCAATGTTCCATAAAATTTATTAGAATGAACAAAAAAACAATTTATAAAAGTGCAGTTACCAATACCATAAGGAATAGGGCCCTCAAAACTATTTTCGGATAAATCTAATAGGAGGAGTGCAACCATACCACTAATACTCTCAGGAACACTCCCAAAAAAATAATTATTATATAGATTTAGTGAATTGAGAGCTTTTGGCTCACCTATACTGTATGGAATACGGCCAGTGAATTTATTTGAGTCTAAATATAAGTTATACAATGAACGGAGTTTCCCTATAGTTTTAGGAATTGTGCCTGTAAAATTATTGTTCGAGAGGATAAGATTTTCAAGCTTTTTTAAATTAGTAATAGCTTCAGGAATGTTACCATTGAACCTATTGGCACTGAGATCTAAAGTAACCAATTCGCTTAAATTAAAAACTGTTGCAGGGATGGGGCCAGTGAACATGTTTGAATAAAGATATAGTCTGTTCAATTGAGTCAAATTGGCTATGGCTTGAGGTATACTGCCAGTGAGCATGTTCCTAGAGAGATCTAGGTAGTTTAGCTTCGTCAAATTGACCAGGGATTTAGCTATGCCCCCTTTGAGATTAAGTATATTGCCTGAGAAGATGTTGAAACCGAGGTTCAGGTACTCTAGCTTCTGCAAAAAGCCCAATTCGAGCGGAATAGCACCGCCCAGCTTATTCCCGCTGAGGTTCAAGATTCGCAGCGCTTTAAGCTGACCAAGCTCGAGGGGAATTCTTCCAGTCAAACCATTAGAAGAAAGATCCAAGATTTGCAGATTATGCAACATACCCAATTCCACAGGAATAGAACCATTGATCAAATTCACCCGCAGTTGAAGTTTTTGCAACGCTTTAAGCTCGCCAAATTCTGGAGGAATTCTTCCAGTGAAGCTATTAACAGAAAGACTGAGAGTGCGTAATAAAGAGAGATTGGCAAGAGACCGAAAAAGGGTACCTTCCAAGTTGAAGCAATAGAGATCTATGGCGACTACCCTTTTGGTATATTTTCTGCAGCGAATGCCAGACCAGGAGCATATATTCTCAGAGTTCTCGGCCGTCCAGTTGGAAAGCTTCTCCATTGGATCCGATGTGATGGCCTTCCGGAACGACAAGAGAGCATGGAGGTCCCTTTTCTCGTGGACTTCCTCGTCCATGCTCTCAGAATCAGAAAGATTTTGAAGTGAATTTAATCCACGGGGCATGGGGTCATACACATATTTATGGGAATATGTGTTGGAGGCAGAGTAATTATTAGACATTGCTGCAGGCAGAGAGGCAACCACACACAGAAACAATAAAATGAGAAGAAGAAGAGGAGCACTGGGATCCATTTCTCCCGATTCGACTTCAACGTCTTTCGAATCCTGTGAGTTCTGTGCCCTTGGCTCTCTCCATATATAGAGGGGTTCTTCTATGAAGTCGATGCCAAGCCATGGGAAATGGAGATGAAAGGAAGGCGCGCAGAAATTATTGAATAGGGTTGCCCAACTATCCCACCACAGTCACCTCTATGCCTATAGTCAAGTCAAGTTACTCGACGGAGTCAAGTTACTCGACGGTGCCCCAGTCCAGTCAAGTTAGTGGACGACCTGCCGAAAGCTAACTGAAATAGAGATGAAAGGAAGGCAAGGCGCGCAGAAATTATTGAATCCAACTATCCCATCCTTTGTCTACCCCACTATAGTCCAGTCAAGTTAGTCGACGGGGCCCCAGTCCAGTCAAGTTAGCGGACGACCTGCCAAAAGTTAGCAGATAAATGCGGAATTTAGTTACTTAATTTGATCACTACTTCAAATCCTATGAAAATACCAATTTGTATGCTCTCTGTTTAGTCAAATTATTTGCGTGAATATAGGTTTCTCCATTGTGTTCAACTTAGTAGACCGTGCACTTGTTAGATGGCTAAATATGGCGATGGTTAACAACTTTTCGAACTGTCAATGGCATTGCTTTTGCTTTACGGCGAAGTAATTTTGGAAATTTCTCAATTCAAAGCCACAGCCACAGTAAATTCAAAATCATAATAAATTCGAGTCAATACAAAGGACAGGGGAATCAATCATGCTTCCCAATTTCTTAATACTACCAGCAACTCACAGGTTTCCAAGGACCACGTGGCCCAATATGTCAATACTGCCCAGTCTCGTACCCATTTTTTTGTGTTTTCTGGCACATTTTTCTTGTTAACCACTTTCTCAAAACTACATAATGGCATAACCAATTTTTTATGTAGTTCAAAAACATTAAGGCAACCTATATAGTTCACAAGTTTCACAACCTCTAGCCTTCCTCTTTCCATTCTTTTGATTTAAATGCAATGGATTTGGTTGAGAATGCGGGATAAGTAGATACCTACTCAGCTCTTATGGTTGTTCACTATATTGTTCACTATACTATTCAAACTAGAAACATTTTAAAAGTCATGAGCATGGTTAACCTTATACACTCTTTTCTTTTCTTTACTTTTTTTAATCAGAAAGAAAGAAAAAACCACTCGAGTTTTATTAAGAAACAAAAAACCAGTACATATGCATGATTTACTTTCAAAAGTATCAAAGGAGGTCATCATCTTAACCACATAGGAGTTTATAAATATAAAAAACACGAGATACACTCCCAAGATAACTTAAAGATGAACTTATGATCTAAATACTACAAAAGACTACTGCATGTACCTAGAGTTCCTTTTGCTTCAGAAAAATATAAACTACGAGCTACATTTAATACCGTATATAGCCACACATGAAGCATATAATAACAAGAATTTTCCTTGTCCCTGAAGAGCCTCTTATCGCATTCGAAGAAAACACTCCTCCTATAGCTCGACATTTTGCCAGTGGGAGAAATAAATGGATTTAGGGGCCACCATTAATCCGTTTTTCGATAATCTATCTACCACAATGTTGAGTTCCATGTATACATGGTTGAAAATAATACTATTAAAAGCCTTTTTAAGATTTCTATGCATAGCATCAAGTTTTCCAAGTCTCCTTGCATTGTGTAGAAGCCCCCACCGAGTGATAACCTCAACCTTAGTGTTTGTACCTCTACCACCCAACCAATAGAAATGATATTACACTCCAAGGTTTATGTGGATAACCGCCCCGCAACCACATTTTCTCGCAGTGGACTTAGCATACTCCAAATAGAAAGCACAAATGCGAGAAGAAGTATGACAATGTTCAACTGCTTATCCTTGAAGATAATCTAAGGTCTAGAAATGGAGAAATGAATTTTTATATGTTGATGGTAGGTTTTGTGGCACATAGAGAAGGTAGGCTAGATGATTAGTTTGCCCCAGGACAAGTGAGATGACACCACATGGAGGAATATAAATAAAGGTCAAGTGTGAGGTTATTCACACACATCCAAGTGCAACAAACTTCATAGTAGCACACCTCTAAGATAGGCCACAAAATTATGAAGCTCAGGGAGGGAAGGAGAGGGATTTGTCTTAGTATTCTTCCATGGTAATTGCACAAATTTAGTACAGAGAACAGGTTGAATATTTCTGGGCTCTTGGAGTTGTTTTGTGGGTGGTTTATGGTGTTCATTCTCCTCTAGAACAGGTCGCATCTCAGGTTGTTGGAACAGGAAGGTCGCAGGTCTTGTACCTCCCTAAAACAAGGGGGGCGAGAGGCCTATTTGGGGTGCAGATCAAGCCTAGGGACCAACGAATGGTACCAGCCTAAGTGTTGAGGGAAGCCACAATTGAACAAGAGGTCGTGAAGATGGAATTAGGTGTTGTAGCAGCTTGACATCATCCCTAACCAGAGTACAGAACCTATAGAAATGTTAGACCAACTCAAGAGGTATGTGTGGTTGTGCTTAAGTTGATTTTTGCTGCAAGTGGATGAGGTCCATATTGGACATTTGTATTGGACACTTGTGGATTGTTGGATGGCAGTGAGAGAGTGGCCCAAGTGTGCCCTAAGTGAAAACCTTAGGAAGGATACTAGGGCTACTAGAAGTGGCAGATTGTGGAGCTCAAGGTTTGATTAGCCATAGGAGCAATTTTGTATAGCCCAAGTTCAATGTTGGAGAAGGATGTTTGACAGTGATAGGTGGCATCCCTCCTACTCTATGTTTGCCTTCATTGGAGTAGTACAAGAAGACAATAGTGGGAAGAAGTCCATAAGTAGATGAGGAGCAACAGTGGGAAAGAAGACTCAAATTTTTATGGCCTTTAAAGACTAAGGAGCAACTAATGAGCATGAAGAACCTATGTGTTGGTTGTAGATGGATGTATGACTAGCTAGAGGGCAGATTGGAGAGTCAAGTTTAGTGGCCTAAAGGAGTTGGTACATTGATAGAGGCAGTGATTCAGAATGAAAGCGAAGGACCCACAATGTCTCCAGGATACGACAAAGAAATTGTGATTTTCAACTAGATCAGTTATATCTTTAGTGTAGCTTGTTCTTGTATACTTGTACTAGTGGATGAATGAGGGCCATTATCTCATGTATGAGAGCCAAAGATAGTTGTATTATCAGTTTGATTAATATGAAGAAGTTGGGTTGTAAAAATTGTAAAAAGTTGTCGATATTTGTGCACTTCTTGGTTTACTGTTATTTATTGTTTCGTTGTGCAAAGTAGTTATTTGTGGTACTTGGATTGGTAGCATCAATCATTCTAATATTCTAACCTAGACTCTAGTATCGTGGAAAAACAACATGGCATCAGAGCTACTTTGAAGGGTCATTGAATCAAAGTGTGCACAACAAAGTAGCTCAGAGGGAGCTTAGGTCATCTAGATCATGAAGTAGAGGGTTCAGCTGAAGACATGGAGATGTGGTCTTGACTGGCTTGGTAGTAAGGTTAGCTAGGAGTTTTGGTGGATTGATGGTGATCCTAGTGAACAACAGTTTGTTGTGGGGAAGATTGTTGATCATGGACTTCTTATACTATGTCATGGATCGTTGGGATATCTTTAGGATTTCTTTGGCATGGGCAAGATTGGTATGATCGAAATTGCTTCATGTGATGGACAGGATGTTGGCAGGCTAGCTTCTTCATTGGATCCTGAAGTTTCATATCCAATTTTGGAGGAGTTTGTACGAGTTTTGTTTGATCCAAGAGGATGAGTGCTTGCAGGATTGGGTTGTGGCAATGAGGCTTGTGTTCGACCACAACATGGATTGACCTTGTAGGACACGAGATCAGTAGCAGGTTGAGCCATTGGAGATTCTATAAACTCAGAGGGAGTATAACTTCAGAAGGAGAAAAACTATGGAAGTATTGAGGTCTCCAAGTTTAGATGATATGAGGCAAAGGCACTAACAAGATTGCAAGGTTCATTCTATAGAGTATGTTGCAGTGATGGATGTCAGATGGGATAATGTCGCTGGTGGTGATGATGATGGATACTTCCTTTTGTTGTAAGTACCTCCATCACTAAGAGGGAGTGTTGATATTTATAGCTTGGGAGGTACTCCAAACCCTAGGCTAGTATGTTTTAGAGGAATTGGCATCACAAAGGCACTTGTGGGCTAAGAACCAAAGCATGGGGGTTTTGCACCCAAAGGATTTAAGTCAAAACTACGTTGACTTTGATTGGATTGACTAATGGAGATAATAGAGGACGTGTAGAGGAACTAGAGGCAGCAAAAATCATCAAAATATGAGGTATAAAAATTGACAAATGAATTTTTATATGTTGTTGGTGGGTTTTGCGGCACATAGAGCATATCAACTTGATAATTAGTGTGCCCCAATAGAAGTTAGATGAAACCACATGGAGGCATATAAATAAAGGTCAAGTGTGAGGCTATTCACACACATCCAAATGCAACAAACTTCATTGTAGTACACCTCTGAAATAGGTCACAGAAATCTGAAGCTCAGTGAGGGAAAGAGGGGCATTTGTCTTGGTTATTCTTCCATAGTGATCGGGAAAATTTAATACAAAGAACAGGTTGAATATTTATGGGCTCTTGGAGCTATTTTTTGGGTGGTTTACGGTGGTTATTCTCCTCTATAATAGGCCGCAACACATGAATTTTAGAACACGAAGGCCACAAGTCTTGTACCTCCCTAAAATAGGGGGTGAGAGGCTTATTTTGGGTGTAAATCAAGCCTAGGGACCAACGAATGATCGTAACCTAAGTGTTGAGGGAAGTTGTAGCTAAACAAGGGGTTGTGAAGATGGAATTAGGTGTTGTAGCAGCTTGACATTAGTCCTAACCATAGTATAGAACCTAAAAAAGTGTTACACTAGCTCAAAAGGTATGTGTGGTTGTGCTTAAGTTGATTTTTCTTGCTAGTGGATGAGCTCATATTTGGAAATTTGTATAGGACACTTGTGCACTATTTGAGGGAAGTGAGAGAGTGGATCAAGTGTTCCATAAGTGCATACCTTAGGAAGGAGACTAGGGCTGCTAGAAGTGGCGAATTGTGGAGCTCAAGCTCTGATCATCCAGAGGAGCAGTTTTGTATAGCCCAAGTTCATTGTTGGATAAGGGTGTTTGAAAGTGATAAGTGGCATCCCTCCTACCTTATGTTTGTCTTCATTGGAGTAGCACATGAAGAAAATAATGGGAAGAAGTCCCTAAGTAGTTGAGGAGTAGCAGTGGGAAAGACGACTCAAAGTGTTGTGGCCTTGAAGGATTAAGGAGCGGCTAGTGAGAGTGAAGATCCTATGTGTTTGTCGTAGATGGACGTATGATCAGCTAGAGGAAGATTGGAGAGTCAAGTTCAGTGGCCTAAAGGATTTGGTACATTGATAAAGTCATTATTGCAGAACGGAAGCGAAGGACCTGCAGTGTGTTCAAGAAACTTGTTGCAAGATAACTCAAAAGGAAAAGAATGAGGTATGTGTATATATATATACTCACACTTGATGCTATGAGATCATGTGGTTGTAGGTAGTATACTTCTATCTTTAGAATTATAATCAAATTAAGAAAGCAGAAACTCTTCCGATGCATTGGCTGCCTAAAGGCATGATCTACACTAGATGAAATCAACATAATATGTCCTCATATGGAATATGAGGTGATTGTACATTATCAAGGAGTTGTACATTAGAAGTTCCAGGGAATGCAGTAAACATTGTGTGGAGTGAGAAAGGAAGAGATCGTGAACCAGGATAAGAAAGGCAGTCAACATCCAAACAAGTCAAGAAGACTTGACTAGAAAATCTCCTGGGAATATATATAGACTCTTATAGAAGTCTGGAAAAGATGCAGACCCTTGAAAATACATATCTTTAGGAGATGTGTCAATCTGTAAACAAAGGATACCGATGCTTACAAGAATATGTCATGTCAAATATCATCACTAACGTAACTTTTGATTCAAAAGTTCATATTTATAATTAATCAACATCATATGAGCTTATGCAAGGCTGCCAAAGGGGAGTATATGTCTTCCACAATTGATAACCATATGGCAGGATGAAAGATCCTTGAAAGAAATATGCTCTGAAGAAGAGCAGCATGACATGAATCTAGACCATATGAAAATATTGATGGATCACTTTCTTAAGACATGAATCATGGATGAAAGTGATGGATGATATGTGCCCTATGAAGAAATCCCAAATTTGAAGGCTCCTCAATTCATGACATCAACAGAAGAAGTTCTTCATGAGTAGCTGAATGTTTTCATCATTGCTATTGCAGGTCCCTGATTAAGAGGGAGCCTGATAATAAGTTTCTTACTTGGAAGAAACTCTGTAATTCCTAATCCAAGAAGAAAGCTTAGGAACATTCTTTGTATAAGTATATTCCTTTGAGGAATATGTCCTCCCTAGCTGAGAGGAAGAGATAGACATGTCATTTTGGTCTTCACCTAGGAAGACAAGAATGTAGGATTTGGTAATTATCTGGCATCCAATACTCTTTTTGGATGTATTAGGGCATCCATGTAAAGAGTAGTCGTGAAGGGACGAATATTCTTTGAGGATTAGATATCCCAATAAGAATAGTACTATGAGGTCATACTTAGTGAACACTCGGGTGGAGTATGTACTTTGGAGACAATGATGAAGGTGTTTATAATCATTGGTCTCGCCAGCATTGTAGCTCATGGTCTCGTGGAGAGATAGAGTTGTTAGTCAAGGCCTTACATGTTGATATTTTGGGGTGTTGGGGTAGCATCAGATGTGCTCTAGCTCCCAAACTTTGTGGAGGGACTAGAGTACATAAGATCTCCAAGATACAGAAATCGTTTTGGGAAATTCCATCTGGTTTAAGAGATATTTAATTAATTAATCCTTTTAATTAAGGACCCTATGTCTAACTTTGGAAAATTAAAAGATTAAAGTAAATTAAATTAAACATGTGATGAGAATTACTTAAGTGACGCAGATCAACCAGCTTCTAATCGTAGTCGTTGATTTAAGATTAGATCACGGCCATTAGTTTTCCAACGAGAAAAGTATAAGAAGAAGGCTTGGGGTCAATTGGAGAACACACACACTAGTAGAGCATTGAAGATAAGCTGAGATGGCATGGTTTGCTAAGAAATTTAGAAGTGTTTCAGCTGCAGCAAGAGGCAGTATTGGTGAGGGGGATGTTATAGTCCCAGGCCAAGAGTACAACAAGGGCAGAGAAGGAGCAATCCAAAGCAGCGCAAAGGAAGCATCTACGCAAAGCAGCCGAGAGGCCAGCAGAGGCAGCAGGAGGCCAGGAGAGTTGACGCAGGCCAAGCTAGGGTAGCGTAACCCAATTTAGGTTGATGCAAGCCCTTCTTGAGCAGCGCAGAGGCTGATGCAGGCGAGACAGGCTGACGCAGAGGGCTTTAGAGCAGTGTTGGGGTTTCCAAAGGCCGGAAAAGGGGCTGAGTTCTGTAAATATCATTTGAGGGTGTGAATCATTCACAGTTTTCTGTCTTTGGGATAGAGGTATTGTTGCCGTTTATATTTCTCTGTCGGGTTAACCAATTTGGTGCCCAGATTTGTTGTACTTAGAATCTTCTTAATAAGAAAAGCCCTCCAGAAGATAGCAACACTGGTTTTCCTGCATTGGGTTTTTCTGGGGACATTTGTCCAGAAAATCCTTGTGTGTCACTTTGTCATTGAGCATGTTATTCAGTTTAGATATGCATGTGTATGGTTTTAATGCATTTAATTCGATGTTAATGATGAAGTTTTCAGATTAATAACTTATGTAAGTAAGAGAAGTAAATCAAGAATTTAACAGTAGGGTTTATGTTTAGTAAATTTAGAAATTTTCACATGGTATCAGAGCGATTGCAAATCAAGATGGATCTCCAGCAAGACGGCTGAAGAAATCTGTGTTGCAGAAAGTAGCAGCAACAATAGATAAACCGGAGAGGGCAGCGCAGCAGCAGAAGACGCAGAGGCAACAAGAGCCACGCAGGCGCTGACACAGTCCCTTTTGGGTGACGCAGAGACAGTGTAGAGTCTTCTAGAGGGACGCAGGAGCAACCTGTGCTACGTAGTCATTGCGCTAAGCCAGTTTGCTCACGCAGAGGCCAGCTAGGGTGACGTTGTCCAGAATTTGATTGTTGTGCAGAGTGTCGTGAACTGGAAGATGAGCTACAGACCTTCAGTAGTTGCTGGTGGGGTGAAGATTATGTCGGTGCAGAACTAAGCCTAAGCTAAGTTGATAAAGAGCAGGGGGAGAACAGCTTCTCAGTAGATTTCCTACCAAAGAAATATGAAGATCGATCGTAGGGTGATCGGAGAGAGTTGATTCGTTGTGTTTGGTAGACTTCCAAGGGAGGAAGTCAATTGTCAAAGGGAGCAGAGGGTGTCTTTCTCACCAAGGACCCTAGATCTGAGTCTCTATTATAGAGAGGAGGATCAGTTCGGACAAATTTCTAAGCAGATGGCACCACACAGACTGTGTGACTAGGATTGGTTGGACGGTCTATCCATCTTTGTTATTTGGAAGGCCAGAATCCTAGTAGTCCTGGAGGAATACGACTTGAGGGAGCATGTAGAGAAAGTCTTGGCTACACCAACTGATGCTCTTATCCTGGAGAAGCATAATGAAGCAGCAACAAATTCCAAGCACTTCATCATGGATGGGGTCAAAGATCATGTGGTACCACACATAGCTGAGAAGACGACGGCTCATGAGATGTGGGAAGCTTTAACCACATTGTATCAAGGGAATTCTGTCTAAAGGAAGATACTTTTGGAGAACCAACTAAGGTTATTCATGATGTCCAAGGGAGAGGAAATCGATCCCTTCATATCCAGACTGCAGTTGATCTGGGATCAGCTAACTTGCATGGGGGTGAAGGTGGATGGTGATGTCATGGTGAGCACTGCTCTAAATGTTGTCACAGAGGACTGGGAAAAATTTATCCAAAGTATTTTGGGCAGAGTGGATCTTCCTAACTAGGACAATATGTGGGCTATCCTCCGACAAGAGGAGATCCACCAAATCACCAATAGGAAGTGCAGCACCAGAGTGGGAAAAGTGAGGAAAGAGGAAGAGGAAGATGCAGCCCTGGCATCAAAGAGGCAGCAAGGGAAAAAGAAGTGTGATATGTCAAATATCAAATGTTTCCAATGCGGCGAACTTGGACATTTCACCATCAATTTTCCTTAAAAGAAGAAGGCCAAGGAAGCTTCTAGTTCCAAGGATGTTGTAGCAGACGATGTCTCCGACGATGACGTAGCCATGAGCACTCATGAACCACGGAAGTGGGGTGATCTTGATCTATAGAGCAGCTACAGAGTTGAGGCGAGATCCTTGAGTAGCCCTACTCTTGGATCACATATGAGCTACGGGAGCCTTAAGATGGTAGCAGGACAAGTGGAGCAGTGGGTGTAGAAGATCACGGATGAAGTAGAGGCAGAAGCTGACACGCTAGAGAGGGAGCAGTGCAGTGCATATACAAAAGCAACGTAGAGGCAGCAACATAGAGGAAGCTTTCCTACGCAGCGTAGTGTTGTAGTAGCGCAAAGGCTTCAGGAGGACAACGCAACTCAGATGTAGCAGCAGCGTAGAGGGCAGCATCGCAGAGGAGGCCTACTTACGCAGTAGCCTCCGAAGGACAGCGCAGAGTTGTAGCAACGCAGTGGCCTATGGAGGACAGCGTAGAGCAGCAACCTATGGAGCTTCAGTGATGATTTGCAACTCAACTGACTTGTCTGTCAAAGATTAGGTGATGGATCTTCAATTGCTTACTCTCAGCAACTGAGTTGCAGTGCAACATTTGGCAGCACGATGCAACAATTTGAGAGGGAGCTGCAATACGAATGTAGCAGTGACAGTGGCATAGTCGTAGGCAGCAGTATAGAAGAGCAGCAACAGCACAGTGATGAAGGGCAACAGGCCAAGCATTAGTGCAGAGGCCAAGACCAGAGATCATAGCAGCCTTCAAGGTGAAGTGTTTTGCTAGAGCACATTCCTCGCTAAGAGGGAGTGTTGATAATTTGGGATTTTGGGGTAGCATCGGATGTTCTCTAGCTCCCAAACATTGTGGAGGGACTAGAGTACATAAGATCTCCAAGACCCAGAAATATTTTTGGGAAATTCCATCCGGTTTAAGAGATATTAAATTAATTAATCATTTTAATGGACCCTAAGTCTAACTTCAGAAGGAGAAAAACTCAGATCGTATAAACTCAGAGGGAGTCTAGCTTCAAAAGGAGAAAAACTATGGAAGTATTGAGGTCTTCAAGTTTATATGAGATGAGGCAAAGGCACTACCGAGATTGCAAGGTTCATTCTATAAAGTATGTTGCAGTGATGGATGTCAAATGGGATAGTGTCGTTGGTGGTGGTGATGATGGATAATTCATAGTGTTGGAAATACCTCCATCACTAAGAGGGAGTGTTGGTATTTGTAGCTTGGGAGGTACTCCAAACCCTAGGCTAGTAGTTTTTAGAGGAATTGGCATCACATGGGCACTTTTGGGCTAAGAACCAAAGCATGGGGTTTTCCACCCAAAGGATTTGGGTCAAAACTAAGTTGACTTTGATTGGATTGACTAATGGAGATGATAGAGGACCTCTAGAGGAACTAGAGGCAGCAAAAATCATCGAAATACGAGGTATAGAAATGGAAAAATGAATTTTTATATGTTGTTGGTGGGTTTTGTGGCACATATAGCAGATCAACTTAATAATTAGTGTGCCCCAAGAGAAGTCAGATGAAACCACATGGAGGCATATAAATAAAGTTCAAGTGTGAGGCTACTTACACACATCCAATGCAGCAAACTTCATAGTAGCGCACCTCTGAAATAGGTCGCAGAAGTTTGAATCTCGGTGAGGGAAGGAGGGGCATTTGTCTTGGTTATTCTTCCATAGTGAATGGGAAAAATTATTACAGAGAACAGGTTGAATATTTATAGGCTCTTGGAGCTATTTTGTGGGTGGTTTACAATGGTTATTCTCCTTCATAATAGGTCACAACGCAGGATTGTTAGAACACGAAGTCCGCAAGTCTTGCACCTCCCTAAAACAGGGGGTGAGAGGCTTATTTGGGGTGTAAATCAAGCCTAGGGACCAGTGAATGGTAGCAGCCTAAGTGTTGAGGTAAGTTGTAGCTAAACAAGGGGTTGTGAAGATGGAATTAGGTGTTGTAGTAGCTTGACATCAGCCCTAACCAGAGTATAGAACCTACAACAATGTTACACTAGCTCAAGAGGTATGTGTGGTTGTGCTTAAGTTGATTTTTTTTGTTAGTGGATGAGTTCATAATTGGAAATTTGTATAGGACACTTGTGCACTATTTGAGGGAAGTGAGAGAGTGGATCAAGTGTTCCCTAAGTTCAGACCTTACGAAGGACACTGGGGCTGATAGAAGTGGAAGATTGTGGAGCTCAAGGTCTGATCATATAGAGGAGCAATTTTTTATAGCCCAAGTTCATTGCTGGATAAGGATGTTTGACAGTGATAGGTGGCATCCCTTCTACCTTATGTTTGTCTTCATTAGAGTATTGCATGAAGACAATAGTGGGAAGAAGTCCCTAAGTAGTTGAGGAGCAGCAATGGGCAAGAAGACTCAAAGTGTTGTGGCCTTAAAGGACTAAGGAGCAGCTAGTGAGCGTGAAGATCCTATGTGTTGGTTGTATATGGACGTATGATCAGCTAGAGGAAGATTGGAGAGTCAAGTTTAGTGGCCTAAAAGAGTTGGTACATTGATAAAGTCATTATTGTAGAACGGAAGCGAGGGACCCTCAGTGTGTTTAGGAAACCTGTTGCAAGATAACTCAAAAGGAAAATAATGAGATACATATATATATATATATATATATATATATATATATATATATATATATATATATATATATATATATATATATATATATATATATATATATATATATATATTCTGACAATGGATGTTATGAGGTCATGTGGTTGTAGGTAGAATACTTCTATCTTTAGAATTATATTCAAAATAAGAAATCATAAAATCTTCCGATGCACAAGTTGCCTAAAGACATGATCTACACTAGATGAAATCAACATAATATGTCCGCATATGGAATATGAGGTGATTGTACATTATGAAGGAGTTGTACATTAGAAGTTCCTAGGAATGCAATAAACATTGTGTGGAGTAAGAAAGGAAGAGATCATGAACCAGGATAAAAGGCAGTGAACATCCAAAGAAGTCAATAAGACTTGACTAGAAAATATCCTGGGAAGATAAATAGACTCTGATAGAAGTCTAGAAAAGATGGAGACCCTTGAAAATACATATATGTAGGAGATGTGTCAATTTGTAAACAAAGGATATCGATGACTACAAGAAGATGTCATGTCAAAGATCATCACTAAGGTAACTTTTGATTCAAAAGTTCATATTCATAATTAATCAACATCATATGAGCTTATGCAGGGCTGCCAAAGGGAAGTATATGTCTTCCACAACTCATAACCATATGGTAGGATGAAACATCCTTGAAAGAAATATGGTCCGAAGCATGGAAAATTTTAGGGGCTAATATTCGCAGGTGGGCTAATTTTCCATGGTTTTTCCAAAAAAAATATTCGCCAATTCCCATTTTTTTATAAAAATAATTCGCCTAAATTTTACAATATAAAATTATTTTACCTTAAAAATCGCCAACATTATATAAACAATATATATAATATCATTATAAATTTGAATAATTTTACATATACATCAATAAACATTTTATAGTTTTCATATTAGGGACTAGCGAGATTCGCCAATTTTTTAAACTTTAAAATAATTTTCCATCCTTAAAATTTTCCCTGGTCCGAAGAAGAGCAGCATGACATGAAGCTAGACCAGATGAGAAGATTGATGGATCACTTTCTTAAGACATGAATCATGGATGAAAGTAATGGATGATTTGTGCCCTATGAAGAAATCCCAAATTTGAAGGCTCCTCAATTCATGACATCAACAAAAGGAGTTCTCCATGAGCAGCTGAATGTTTTCATCATTGTTGTTGTAGGTCCCTTATTAAGAGGGAGCCTAATAATAAGCTTCTTACTTGGAAGAAACTTCATAATTCCTAATCCAAGAATAAATCTTAGGAACATTCTTTGTATAAGTATATTCCTTTGAGGAATATGTCCTCCCTAGCTGAGAGGAAGAGATAGACATGTCATTTTGGTCTTCACCTAGGAAGACAAGAATGGAGGATTGGGTAATTATCTGGCATCCGATACTCTTTTTGGTTGTATTAGGGCATCCATGGAAAGAGTTGTCGTGAGGGACGAATATTCTTTGAGGATTAGCTATCTCGATAAGAATAGTCCTATGAGATCATACTCATTGAACACTCGGTGGAGTATGTACCTTGGAGACAATGATGAAGGTGTCTATAATCATTGGTCTCACAAGCATTATGGCTCATGGTCTCGTGGAGAGATGGAGTTGTTAGTCAAGGCCTTGCATTGTAACAATATTGGATAATATGATGCTATAACATATGGATTAGCAATCAAATTCTTCTTATGAGATTCTTCATATTGAAAGTGACCATGTACCATTAGAAATACCTCCCTAGTTAAGAGGGAGTGTTGGAAAGTGTAACTAGGTTCAGTTTTCATAATGACTTGTAATTATGAATTTATGTAATGAAGAAGACAAAGATAATGAAATGTATTTTGTAATACTTGCATCATGAATTTCATGAGCAAGGAAGTTTTTATTATAGGTCAAAGACTTATTCTTGATGTCTTTAGGGGTTGTCATCTTGTCATAAATGTATAATTTAGAGTCATGTATATGAAGGATTGTTACACTTGTAAAGGACATTCATTGATGTAAAAGTATGCCTCAAGACCTTTTCAATATGCTCATGGAATTTGGCTTAATATGATGCAAATACCTTTGAAACAAGTCGGCCTAAAATATGCTGGAAGAAGTCGTCTCACTAACAGGTGATAATGTCGACCTAGAGAGGGTAATATTGTCTCTATATATAGACAAGTTTGTGGCCTCATTACAATCAATCAGCTCAGATTAGTTCTAAAATAAAGTGTGAGTTAAGGGTCTGAAATTAGTGTGAATATTGGAGGATAATCAACGAAAGAAAGTGGGATCATCTAGCTCTGTTTTGGGTTATACTTACCTCACATACTTCAGGCAGACCGAAGGCTACCTCAGCGAAGAACAAACCTACAATAAGTGCAAAGAAAGAAGGACTGACATTAAAGGGATAAGGGCATACTTGTCTCTATTTTGGGTCCACTCTATGCTACGAAGATCTCAGAAAGGCAGAGGATAAGTACAATGAAGAAAGAAGGTAATCACAACGTAAAGGAGATCAGTCATGGGCTACTAGAGTTCGGATACACTTCAGGAAGGTCAAGTCCTATCACAACAAGAGAAGTATCACATATATGGTCTTGGGTTGCAGCAATAAGGAGACCTAGAAGTGTGGTGTAGTGCAATGCAGAAAAGGAAGATCATCATAAGGAGCCAAGAAGAGCAAATGACAAGGGTCTTGAAGGCATATTGGAGTCAAGGGTTTGTGTCATGGTCATGGTACTTGTCAATTGAAGATCTAGAAGAAGAATTACTTTCGGGTTTTCCTCTCCAAGAGGGAGAGGTTTTGGCCCTGGCTTGAAAAGCCAAAATTCTGTGTCTCTTGTATTTTGATAATTGACTTGATGAAGAACATAATAAGCTAATGAAGATAAAATTAAAGTAATCAAAGCATAAAAAGTATAAAAAAAGCAGTTATCAAGTAAGAGAATTGAATTAAACACTTTCCTACCAAATTCTCAACAAACAGGAGGATTGTTAGAAGGTTGACCATTGTGCTCTAAGTGTAGGCCTTGTGAAGGGTTACAAGCTTGCTAGGAGAGACAGAGAAGTTGAGCTTAGGGACTACAGCCAAGAGAGCCAAATTGATAGCCCTAATTTGACTATTGTAGATGGACTTTTGACAGTTATAGTGAGCAGCCTCCATGCCCTAAGTTTGTCTTCATCAGAGCAGCACATGAAGGAAATAGGGGGAAGAAGTCCCAAAGGATTGCATTCTTGAAGGACTAAGAAGCAGTAGTGGGTAGCTAAAGAGTTGTTCATAAACAAAGTTGTGAACAACTCACAAAAGCCCCTCTGAGTTGACGCATTGATGGACTAATGATCGACTAGAGGGAAAAAAACTCATGAGTTGTGTTCAGTGACCTAAAGGAGCAGAATTCATTGATAGAGGCATATTGGTGTTGCTACAAATTGGGAATAGATGGACTAGTAGATGTGTTCAGGATGCATGGACTGATAGGGTTGTGTCACCATCAACAAGTAGGTCATGTGTTGTCTAGTTCAAGGTAGATTAGCAATCAAAGTGATTGACTTTAAGCCCTAGTTTGTATTATTGTATCAGTGATTGCATGAGGGCCATGATCCTTGGTATGGGAGCCCTAGAATGTTGTATTATAGCTTGTTAATATAACAAAGAAAGGTTTGAAATTTGTAAAATTTTCATGTTCACTAATGTGTATGTTTTTGTTGTGCACAATAGGATGGTTGAGGCATTTGAGTATGTTTGTGCCATAGATTCTAAGACCAAACCAATATTCTCATCTGTCATGGAAAATGAGCATTGCTTGATAATGTTAAGATCATTTTACACTGCACTAATAGAAGGCCTTATAATTTCATGGATATAACAATTTTCATAATTTAAAAAATATAGAAAACTAAATTATAAATTTTCAACAAAAAAAAATTGCACGAAAACAATAGGTTTTCTAAGATTTTACAAATAATTCATTTTCATACATTTCATCGTTTTAGACCATATTCAAAATTGTTATTTCTCCACGTGTATACACTGCCCTTTTTGGACTTGAACATGTAACCTTGTAGGTAAAAAAATATTCTTAATTATTAGGCTCGCTCATAATAAAGATATAAAACAATAGACATAAAAATACATAGATTAGGCTCACTCATATTAAAGATATAAAACAACATACATAAAAATACATAGATAATTAACAATATCACTTCATAAGTGCATTATAGTTTTCAAGTCATGCAACATCAATTTTATATTTGTCTCCATTCAAGCTTTTTTGTTATTTTTTCTAGCTATTTTGAAAATATTATATGGAGTGTATAGCCATTTGATTCTCTACACATTATCTTTTGGTATAATGGAATATAACATTTATTGTCATTATGTAGGAAAACTATATTCCCCAAAAAATGGTTCAGGTTGTGGAATATATGGATACAAAATCCAATATTTAGCTCTTTTACAAAACATAAAGATAGTGACTACTCCTCCAAATCCAATCCCTATTCCTATTCCCAATGCTACTAATGAAATATTTTCCTTCATGCGATTTAGCCAACCCACCTTTGCATTACTACTTTTATCAAGATCATCATCTTTTCTCATTGGTCTTTCATTTTTAGTACATGAATCTAAAGGACAGCCCCATAAACACTTATTATTTTGAAATGAAGTTACATTGAAAGTGGAAAATTGTGTCCCAGTTGGGATTCGCCCACAAAGGTTGTTTGATGAAACATTGAGAATGCTCAACTGATGTAGCATAGAGAGCTTTTGAGGAATAGGTCCACTCAAATTATTATTGGCAAGGTCCAATTCCTCCAAAGTAGATATTTCACCAAGAGTTGTAGGTATTTTCCCTTCCAACTGATTTCGAGATAAATTTAACAACCTTAAGCCACTCATACTTCCTATGCTGGCAGGGATTTCTCCTACGAGATTATTGCAAGACAAGTCGAATATAGTGTATGCAGGCCACAAATATGGTAGATTATATGTATATTTTTTAATGACAATTTCCATTTCTCCAGGAACTACATAATTATTTGTCACATTTATATATCCAGAGAGTCTCTCAAGATGCATCGGCATTATTCCACTAAATTGGTTGTTGGATAAATCCAACAAACACAGATTGGAAAGGTTTGTGATATTTTGAGGAATAGAACCATGCAGATTATTATAACTAAGGCTTAATAATCTCAATCCATAAAAAGAGGTGAAGTACTCAGGAAGGCCACCTATCAATTCATTTTTACTCAAATCTAATACCTGAAGTTGTTTACAATTGGCCAAAGATATAGGCAATGCGCCATGAAATTTATTAGAATGAATAAAGAAAATATTTATAAAAGTGCAATTGCCAATACCATCCGGAATAAGTCCCTCCAAACTATTTTCAGATAAATCTAATACCAGAAGTGCAACCATACTACTAATACTCTCAGGAACACTCCCAAAAAAATTATTATCATATAGATTTTTGAGTTAAGAGCTTTTGACTCACCTATACTATATGGAATACGTCCAGTGAATTTATTTGAGTCCAAATATAAGTTATACAATGAACGAAGTTTCCCTATAGTTTTAGGTATTGTGCCTGTAATATTGTTGTTGGAGAGAATAAGATTTTCTAGCTTTTTCAAATTAGTAATAGCTTCAGGGATTATACCATTTAACCTATTATCACTGAGATCTAAAGTAACTAATTCACTCAAATTAAAAACGGTTACAGGGATGGGACCAGTGAGCATGTTTGAATAAAGATATAGTCTTTTTCAGAAGAGAATAAAGATATAGTCTGTTCAACCGAGTCAAATTGGCAATGGCTTGAGGTATACTGCCAGTGAACATGTTTCTGGAGAGATCTAAGTAGTTTAGCTTCGTCAAATTGACAAGGGATTTAACTATGCCCCCTTTGAGATTAAGTATATTGCCTGAGAAGTTGTTGAAACCGAGGTTCAGGTACTCTAGCTTCTGCAGAAGACCCAATTCGACAGGAATAGCACCGCCCAGCTTATTCCCGCTGAGGTTCAAGATTCGCAGCGCTTTAACCTGGCCAAGCTCGAGGGGAATTCTTCCAGTCAAACCATTAGAAGAAAGATCCAAGATCTGCAGATTATGCAACATACCCAATTCCACCGGAATAGAACCATTGATCAAATTCACCCGCAGTTGAAGTTCTTGCAACTCTTTAAGCTCCCCAAATTCTGGAGGAATTCTTCCAGTGAAGCTATTAACAGAAAGACTGAGAGTGCGTAATAAAGACAGATTGCCAAGAGACCGAGAAAGGGTACCTTTCAAGTTGAAGCAATAGAGGTCTATGGCCACTATTCTTCTGGTGTATTGTCTGCAGCGAATGCCAGACCAGGAGCATATATATTCAGAGTTCTCGGCCGTCCAGTTGGAAAGCTTCTCCATTGGATCCGATGTGATGGCCTTTCGGAACGACAAGAGAGCATGGAGGTCCCTTTCCTCGTCGGCTTCTATTGATGATAAATTGAAATCAGCCTCCTCAGCCATGCGTTCAGAATCGGAACAGAGAGACAATAATATGAGAAGGAGAAGAGCACTGTGATCCATTTCTCTCAATTCGACTTCTGAGTTTTGTGCGTTGTGTGCCGTTGGCTCTATCTATATATAGTATACAGGGGCTCTCGTATGAAGTGGATGCCAAGTGATTTTTCCTATGATTGATGGGGAATAGAGATGAAAGGAAGGCGCGCACGAAATTATTGAATAGGGTAACCCAACAATTTCATCCTCTGCCCACCCCACTACAGTGACCTCAATGCCCCCAGTCCACGACCTGCCAAAAGTTGTTTAATAAATGTGGAGTTTAATTCATTTGAACACTATTTCAAATGCCATGAAAATCTTTCTGATATCCTGTCCCATCGCTTCTCGAAACCTAAGAAAAAATAAAAGGGCAAAAAAAATCACCTACCAACTTGTATGCTCTCAGGTCAGCCAAATTTAGGTGAAGATAACCATCTTTCTGTCAAATGAGTTAGGTGAATATGAACATCTTTCTCCTCTCAACTTGTGTGCTCTCAGTTTAGTCAAATTTAGATGAATATGATCATTTTCCAGTCAAATTAGTTAGGTGAATATGACCATTTTTCTCCCCTGTGTTCAAATTTATCGGCCGCCCACTTGTATGACCCCAGTTTAATCATCTCAAGACGGGTGAATATGGCGATTTTTCTTCTCTCCGTTTTGTTTTCTGGCTATTTTTCTTCTCTCCGTTTTGTTTTCTCTGTGAAGGCTGCACGCTTTCTTCCTTACTCACAGGCTTCGGAAGACGGTGGAAATAGGGTTTGAATTTCAAATCAAATATACCTGTAAAATTTGATGGTTAAAAAAACGCCCATCTCAAACAAGTTCAATGGCATTGCTTTTCGACGAAGAAATTTTGAAAATTTCTCCCGATGTTTGCAGTAGTAAATTCAAGCGAATACCAGCAATTCACAGGCTTTGAAAGACATTGGAATCAAGCATGCTTCCCAATCTCTCAATACTGCCTTACGCCCTAGAAAATTCAAGTCTCAACCAGCAACTCACAGGTTTCCCAGGACATTTGAATTTGCTCAATTTCTCAATACTGACTTGTGTCACAGCCATTTTCTGTTTTCCTGGCACATTTTTTTTGCTACCCATTTTCTGAAAACTACAGAATGGCATAACCAATATTTGATGTAGTTCACTAATACATAAGGCAACCTAAGTACTTCACTAAAGTTTCTCAAGGGATAAGTAGATTCCTACTTGACTCTTATGATTGTTGAGGATATGATTCAAACCAGAAGCAACTTAAAAATCATGGGCATGGTTAACCTTAAACCGTTGAGAAATCACAAATTCTCTAAACCCAGTAGCAAAATAATATTTTATGGAATTCAGAAATAAGCTCTTTGTTTAAAGAAGAAAGTGTGTTTGGATTGAATGAAGAGATGAATATAGGATCCTATGAGAGATAGAGATAACAACTATTCAATTATTGAGAGATAACAACTACTCAATTATTGCGAGCATTGGGAGCTTGAAGTAATTAAGGGAGGATTGAGAAATGATGAATTAATGATTTTTTTTTCAGATATAATTCTATGAATCAATGATTTATTAATCAATGATTTTTTGAAGGTATAACTTTACTTTTAAAAAATTATATATGAAAGAAAAATAAATAGGAAAAATCAAAAAACTTTATAAAAAAAAAATCATAATTAAAGAAAAATAATTAAGAAAAACCAAAGTAAGATCGAGAAATGCATAAAATAATAAATAGCATTCTTAGAGCATGGACAATCTTTGCTTATAGTCACAAATCATTTTGATATTATGAACACCATATAAAATTACTCGTTACTAATCACTAATTACTAGATCTAGCACTTCATTAGTTAAATGAATTTGGATAAACCAAAATTTCTATCACAAATTGGAGGATATAACTTAAGTGTTGTTAAAACTTTGAATAATTTACTTTGAATAATTTTCCCACGGGGCAGAATAATAGTCTGGAAAAGGAGGGGATATCTAAATCTTTTGATAAAACTATCATAACAAACAATATCATGTTGGAAGTTTATATGTTTAGATTTTGGATTGAAGTATATTGTCCTCATAACACTTTTCAATATTCCTTTACTCGGAGAAAATGATGAAAAACCATTAGACCCCATTTAACTCATTCTGGTTACAAGAAGAAGAGTTCAAAAATCTATTCAAGAATGAACATATTCATTTCAATTCTAATATTGATGGAACAGTGATGTTTCAATTCAATGCCCCGGATGCGGGTGACATGCCACGAATGTGCGAAGCCAGTTCTTCCCATGCACAGGCTGACGATGTCCTGCACAGCCAGCGTTAACTTAATGCGGAACCTCGTCTCAACAATCATTCACACGGGCACTATGTTGCACCTGATCTTCTGCCATACACTGAATCACGTGCAATCTCAAGTGAACTGTCCCAACTCGCATATGCGAGTGTGCCACAAAATCGCACAACATCTGCGCTTGTGCCATAGGTCTTCAGAAGGCGCAGTCTCTCCTCATTTTATCATCCCTTCGTTGCTCCAGTCACCCTCCAGAGCCTTCTACGCCTCCTCCCTTGCCATTCTGTTACTGCTTTAGTTTCCCCACGCGCGCCACCTTCATGGTGCTACCCTGTAGGGTGCTTCTCCCGTTGATTCCCTCCAGGTTGCACGCCCCCCATGACATCCCCCCTGGCTGCGCGCCTCCCTCTAGAATTCCCCGCTTCTTTGGATTCATCCAGATGCACACTCTTTGAGGCAGGCACCCTTGTTGCATGCCCCCCTTCTGCACGCCCCCTGCTACATAACCCTCGGTTGCGTACCCCCCCTGATGTGCTTCTCTACTGCGTGCTCTCCTATTGTGCACTTCACCGCTTTAGACCAGTCTCCCCCTCTCTGCCTTTTATCCTCCCCCATGGCTCCGCGTCAACGCCAAAATACTATTAGGGGTAGCCAAAGAGGTGCGTTCTTGGGTCGCTATCAATGCGGACATAATAACCGTTTGGAATCCATTGAAGACTCCTCTTCTGGTAGCCATGATAGGGAAGCACCACAACGGTCTGAGCACACCCAGGATGAGATTGTCTTAGCTCCAAAGAATCAGAGGGGCAGAAGAGGCCCCAGGAAGTCCACCATTACGCACTCTGAGCCACCCACTCCTCGAAAAATCGAGCCTCTCCCGATTCAAGAGGCCCCATAAGAGGATACAGACGTGTGGATCATGGATTCAGACGGATTATGGATGTGAGTTCCAAATGTTGAGTACCCAGTCGCTCCTATCTTCTGTGCAGCTACTACAAATCCCCTGCGCATGCCCTCTGCTGAGGAGGAGGCCATTGCACAAGAATATGGATGTCGCGTCGAGGAGGAGGACCCTGCTACAGAGGATGATGAAGGAACACCATGACTGAGCGACTGCTCGGCTCTTTTCTATTTTCTATTATTTCAGCACACACTACAGATATTTTGTTTTTATAATGTGTCACAACACACTTTGTTAATAATGACCGTTTGATGTTGTTAAGGGGTTGGTTTCCTCCTAGGAGGCAGCCCCAAACCTACGTTATTTTGAAAGCATCTAAGGTTGGGATTGGTTAAGCACTTCTTACCATCTCAGCCCAACGCCTATGTAAATTTTTCTTTTGATCTAATATAGTTTAGCCTAACTTACAAAAAAAAAAGTTTCAATTCAATGAAAATTTATAAAGAGTAAAGAAAGTGATTGTTAAATGAGCCAAACAAAATAATAGGAATTCTAGCTAGAATCTTATTTTCGTTGAGTCTCATATTCCCTAGATACATGAGCCAAATGGAAGTGGTATTCTCTCTGAAGATTATCCACTTTCCCTACAGAATTTGGAATAAGATATGAAGGCCTTATTATCTTAGGAAGAAGCAAATTAGAGATTAAAAAATAGGACAACTTAATAGCACAAGGGATGTGTTAAGGTCCCACCTTAACTCTTTTACTTAATAAAATTAACTGATAGGTAATGGAATGGGGATCATCTATAGTATATAAGACCCCATAATGTAGCAAAGTGTGAAATCAATAAATGTAAGTGGCCATATTAAAGATAGGCCATTATGTTAGTGGTTGAGGCCTCGTTAATGAGGTCCACTAGTTGGTTAGTGTGTTGGTTAATTAGAAACCATATATTATAGTAGAAGGCATGTAGTTGGTTGTTAAGTGAACATTATTGTTTTTGGAGATCTTCTCATGTTGGATTTCCCCCCATGAAGAGGTGAGTGAAAATTGCATCTAATTCTAGATATCAATAAAAGTTTGCTCTCATGTTAATTCAAAATGTTGGTTCTAACTATTTGTTTTTCATAGTGTTCACAAGGTTTAATGTTTATGGTTTAACAATAAGGGTTAATCCCAATGGAGATGCTCGATTAGACTCTCCTCTATTTGATATGGAATAACCCTCTAGATTAATGGTCCGGTAGCCTCTCGGTAAGCCTTAATACATATTTTTAATATTATCTTTTTAAATTTTTTGTATGTTAATAAATTACAAAGAAAGAATATTGTGTATTAAAATAAATAAAATGGTGTTTGCAAAGGTAACTTACATCACAAAAAATACATATAATTGTTAATCATCAATTTCAAAGAAACATTTCTACATGAATCATTTGATTTGACAACAAATATTTTTAGAAAATAAAATATAACTTAATGCATTAAATTATTTGAAGATTTGTTGAGAAGAATGAATGAAAGAAATTTAAATATTTCTTCAAGATAGCTTTAAAAACAACTAAAACTCCTTACAATACATCTATGGAAATTAGTCCACATAATTCATCTTGTATCAATGGTTATCCTCGTGAAAAAAGTGTTTTAGACAATGAATGAGTTCTTCATTAGTCAAAGTATAAGAAATAGTTTTAGTACAATCTCACCTCAAGATTCATACCGTCAAAATCCCTTAGAGGTTATGAATTTATACTACATATAAAACTCCTAAAATTTAGTTATAATAACCACTGTAAATCAACCCATAGGTGAAACAGAGATTAATTATTTAAGTACTTCCTTGTCATACTTTTCCCACTCTTCAAAAAGTATATTACATACATAATTATGTGGAAAAATATGTTATTTTGGGGAAGCCTTTAAAATTGGTAACTTCCTATTGAACCTTTTAATATATTTTTCTATTTTTTGAATGGTAAATTTAATCGAGTCACTCTTCTCACTTCTTTTATGAGAAAATTGTACAAGTGATACTTCTCAATAGCTAATATATTGTGCACTTCTCTCTTATGTTGTTGGATTATATCTTTGAATTTCTACATCACTTGATCTGATAGGTTAAAAATATTTGGAGGCCTGAGTGAAGGCAATATACACTCGATGATTGTGTACTCTATGAAGTCCCAAATATGTATATATTCTAACCATTAATGTTCTAATTTTTGGGGGCTTCATATGCAATTCTATCCAATATTCTAAATCCAATGCTATTCTATCCAATATTCTATCCAATGCTATTTCAAATTTGTCTAATAGCATTATTTGATGACCATCTTAACCCTTTTTCTTCTAATGAATTTTATCTAATCTTGTGCTTTACCTTGCTTCTATTTCCAAATCAATCTTTACACAAGATAAAAACTGTAAACTTAACTTATGCAATTGAAAATATTTAGAGTAAAAATCTTCTTCTATTTATATGTTTACCATATGTTCTTCCAAAATTTGTTTCACAAAAATGAAAATTTTTCATTTTCACTTGATTTTCTAATAAAAAAATTATTTTCTAGATTCTAAATATCAACTACTTCAGATCTAGTTTTATTTATGGTAGTAAGACATATGGTTAAACTAATGAAAGAAACTCAATCAATCTAGCTCTTTTTGCGTTCAACACTTCTTCCTCTACTGTGTAGAAAATTGTATTATCTGAAAATATTATTTTCCTTCATTGAGGTGCTTCACAATAACATGTCTCCTCTTATTACATGTTGCAAGTTATAAATCAACAACATTGATCCAGATTGAATCATTATATTGTTTTTCATCTATCTCGTTCTTTCAAAGTGGAAAAATAAGAGGAATAAGCTTGCAGGTTCATTTTTATTGGTGGTTCCAAATTTGGAGAATTGGGGACTAAAACCTCCTTAGGACATTTCGAGGCATTAATATCCAACATTTTTTGGGGTCAAAAATCTCTCACTTAAGTATTAGCGTATGTGATGATGACCTGTAGTCAAAAAAATTCCAACGATGCAAGAATCATATTAATCATAGGTCATATGCCAAAGTTATACCTTTTGCAAGTTGACCTATTGTGTTTAACCACCATGGTACATGTGGATGACATGCCAACCCATGCTACTTATGAAAAAGAGGCTTGCAAAATGTGGATTGTTAAAAATAATTTGGAAGGGTCAAAATTGTAACTATAGTTCGGAGTTGAAGAGTTAAATCTGACCCCTAGTTGGTTATTAGACTGTGTTAAAATTGGCCCACTAAGAGGAGAAGGGGTGTCATTTTATTCAATTTTATCTTATTCCATAGTAGATCATAGTAACTGGGAGCATTTTTTAGAGTATAAAGGGGGACCTAGTGTTTTGTAGTAGCCTAACAGGCCACAGGTCTCAAATAAATCCATAGAGAGTGCCTTCTCCTTTGTGTCTGCATTCTTTTATCCGAGAGAAAAAAGAGAGTAGAGCAGCCTCCCTTTCTAGTTGATTTATTCATATAATGGTTTCCCAAAGAAAATATTTTTTTTCATTCTAGATGGTGTGCGATTGTATTTATTGTTGATCCAAAATTATGCAAGAACGCAATAAAATACAGAAATAAACATAAACGCAGAGATGCGATAGAGATAAAAATTCATTTCATTAATATCAAATAACTGAAACATGCTTACACACAAAATGGAAGTAAACTAGCTCAGTTGATGGTAGCTTATCTCTAAGAAGATATGTAGTGGCTACATGCCTCTGAACTGTGTTACAATGAGGCTCAAGGGCCTTTTTATCATTGAACAACATGGGAAAGCCCTAAACAACCAAAACCCTAACCCCCGGAGATGGAACGCCAAGAGTTTGTGCGCTCCATTGTGGTTAGTTGGGCAACCAACTTCCCTAGGTCATAACTTGGTCATATTATCTCTATTTGACACATACAATATACCATCAGAAATATCTCTCTAAGTACTACAGGATTTGCCGCAAGCCGAAGCCTATGGCTATAGGCATGTTCAGAACTCGAAAAAGCATTGTTTAGGAGGTCAAAACTCTCTGGAAGTTCAAGACTTGAAAAACTACTAAAAATAGTAAATGATGCTATAAATAAGGAAACTAATGAAATCAGCTAGAGGTATAGGTGGAATAGGTGGGTGACCACCAATATCCACCTAGATAATTCATCCCCCCTTAGGAAGCAATGGTCTCCATTATGTGCAGAACCTCCATGAGGTGAGGAAATTTCTATTGAACCTAGTCCCTGGTGAACCACTTTCCTTGGTGAAGGAGTTGGCCTGCTTTGACAACTAAATATAGTTGGATCCTCTTGATCTATGTTTCCATGATCCGATCAGTTGTGGCTTGTTCCATGCAGTCTGGGTTTAGCTCATTTTGTGTGAGTTGTTTTGCAATTTCGGATGTGTCTAGTAATGGTGGAAAGTAGATTCGAAGGCGGTCCACATTGAACATTGGGTGCAAAAAAAGGAATGGTGGAATACTAAGCTTGAAAGCATTATCCCCTACAACCTTGGTGATGGTGTACGACCCATATCAGAGTGGTTGAAGCTTGCGGTGGGGTCTAGCGAGTCGCTCCTTCTGCAAATGTAGCCAAACTTTGTTGCCGACCTTGAACTTGTGTGGCACCCGATGTTGATCATGTCATTGCTTGTGCTTAGCATTGGCTTTGTCCAATATGTCATGGACCTATTGGCGAATGTGTTGGATACTCTCAATGAATTTTTTCACCTTGTTAGGTTTGGACTGGTCATGAGCCGAATCTTCCTGAGTAGCTGCAAATGGTATGGCCACATCAATGAGACATAGTGGTTGGAATCCTAAGCCCACTTGAAAGGGGCTATGGCTAGTTGAGCTATGGAGAGCCCGGTTATAGCTGTGTTGTACATAGGGGAGGCTCTCATTCCATGTGCATGGATGCTTCGAGTTGTACATGCACAGAATGTGTGTGATCATCCTATTGATGACCTTTGTTTGGCCATCAGTTTGGGGGTGGAAAGTTGTGGACTTAATGATTTGATGTCCATAATCAACTAGAGACTTGACCAAAATGTATTAAGGAACATGTTGTCCCAATCTAAGATAATGGATTTTGGGATCCAAAAGTGTACCCACACTCATTCAAAGAAGAGTTTAGCAGTGGCTTTTGCTGTGATATTCTTCTTGTAGGTTGCCATAATGGTCATCTTAGAGAATTTGTCGACGACCACAAACGCAGTCATTGCCATGCTTGGTAGAAGGAAGGCATGACATGTAATCCACGGAGATGGATTCCCAAGGTTGACTAGGGGTAGGCAGCGGATTTTATAGGCCTTGTTACTTGATGGTCATTTTGGAAATGGCGCAGGCAGTGCAGGATCTGATGTACTTCCCGACATCCTATCAAAGGTTCGGCCAATAGAAATACTTATGCAATACTGTCATTGTTTTCTTGATCTTGGTGGTGGAAACGGTGGCACTAGGCTCCGCATCGATAATCTGCTTCCCTTTGTCATTCCCCTTGTCGGGTTCTGACTCAAATTCAGAACATGCATCATATTTGGAAGCATTCAGCTTGGCCACCAATGACTGCTTGGCCCGACACTCACTTGTGTTGTCAGTGGAACTCTTATGGAACTCACACCACTTTCATGTGTCCTTCTTTGGCTTCATTTTGTTGTTCTTCATTTGTGGCTTTGGCGGGTTGTCCTGGGCCACCCTGCCTTGGTTTTTTTCTTTGTTTTACGGTTTGGGGGTGCCTTTCCCTTGTTTATGATTCGCAAATCCAAAGTCTTGCTTCTTCTGTTTGAATTTCTGCTCAATCTTGGCAGCATACCGGTATGTTGCACCAAGCGATGATATGTTGAGGAACTCCATTTCCTCCTAGATGTATCCATGCAGACAACTGCAGTATTTAAGCACCAAATGTTTCTCCTAATATTTTATACCCAAATTTTTGTGTAGGGTATGGAATAGATTCGTCAACTCATGAACATCTTGATCCTTTTTTTTCCGCAACATATTCCATTGTATGTACTTGTCCTCATAGCTCCCCACGGGGTAATATTGTTCCTTGATGGCATCTCGAAAAGAATTCCAAGAGGGTGCAGCTGAGAATAGGGAGGATTCCCTCTCACCCTTTTTCTCACAGTAGGTTTCCCACCAGTCCTTGACATGGGGGGTGGCTATGAGGAGTGAAAAATTAATATTTTCCCAATTGGAAAAGACATGAACCGAAAAATATACTTTTAATAGATTCAACCATCTATTTGCGGCATCTGCATCTATTTTTCCCTCAAATATGGGAATGTCGAAGTTAACTTGTACCTTATGTTGAAATTTGCAACAAGAAATAGTGAAATTGGCAACCAGAAAGGACAAAAATTACCCACACATTGGTGAGGAAATTTAGTGAGGAATTTCAGTTACACACTAGTGAGGAATGTGGGTGTATAATTTATTTTTCCCTTAAATAAATTGGACAATAAATTGTAATTTAATCTCATAACAACTTGTATCAATTAACTAAGTCATGGTGATTGAGTTAGCTCAAGAAATTCGAGTTGAGGGTCTAAGATGAGGCATGTAGAGTGATTCTAATATTTTTGGGGTCCAATTGCAATTAATGCACTAGTGGGGTGCAGATGTAATCAGTTGACTCAATTAATTGAGTTAAAATCAGTTTAACTAGTTCTAACTGAGTGATGAATTAGTGAGAGGTCCAGTGAGTAAAATTATATTTAATTCACAAGTAATGATCAATCAGAAAATTGATGATTCACTATTAATAGTTGCATGCATGTCAGTTTTGAGGAAGACCCAGTTGAGACAGAGGTTAAAGGGAACATTATAACTATCTGTTGTATCTTTAGAGAATTTCCCATGTGCAATTATAAAGCCATGAGGAAGCCATGATGGATTGTGCAATCCAGGAAGGATAATTTTCCGATTTAATAGGGACCTAATTCTTTAGGAATTGCATGAGCAAGGCAGGCTGAGGAAGGCTGAGAATTGGCTATGGGTTTTTCCAATTTTTCCTAAATCAGCAGGGGATAATTGGCAAAGTAATGGAGAATCTCATGAGAGATTAAGCATTGTATTGTTTCATGATTCCTTGATTTTATAAAATATATGATAGTGGGTTTTGAGTAGTTTCTTTCCCTAAGAATATCTTGTGTTTTGTGATTGATTTACCTATTTATCTTACTTGCATGTGATTGAGTGATTGTGTTTTGTATTTCACAAATATTGTAGAAGGATTCAGTATCTTGTTTTAGTACATCACAAGATCGGATTGAATCCATTCATATAGAATTTATATAAACTTCTACATGGTATCAGAGCTTCTATATAATTTATAAATGGTATTAGAGCGCCCAAAATCACAATAGAAGAGAAGAAATTTAGTTTGTCTTGAATAAGTTCAAATTTGCAGATGTATTCTTCAGGATCCAACAACACATCAAGATGTCTTTCAATGGCTTGACACTCAAATATGCACTTGAGGGAAATTAAAATTATATTGCAGTGTTGGAGGACAATGGGTTGAAGGAATTCATAGATATTGATATTCCCAAGCCCACAGGAGCAGATGCCCAACTTCTTGATGCATGGAAGAAGAAGGTAGAAAAGGCGAGAAGGATCTTGTTAGAGGGAGTTCGAGATCATATTGTCTCGAGTCTCCATGGGAAGGTGACTCCATATGCTATGTGGAAGGCCTTGATAGATCTGTTTCAGAATAGCAGCGACCACAGGAAGTTGGCATTGAAGTAAAAGCTAAGAAATATCAAGATGGAGGAGGGGGAGACGATACCAACATACTTGGTGAAGTTCACTCAATTTCGAGATGAGCTTGGAAGTGTTGGTGTGACAATAGCCCAGGATGATTTGGTGAGCCTAACACTTCTAGGCCTTCCCAAGATCTGGCATAGTTACCAGGACTCTTTGAATGGGAGGGAGAAGTTACCAGACTGGGAGTGTTTGTGGTCCGACTTGGTAATTGAAGAGATAAGGCACAGCACCAGAGACGGGACCTACAACACCAACAAAGAAGAAGATTGTGTATTAGTCGAAAAAGAAAATAAATCCAAGGGAAAGAAGTCCCAAGGCCAAGAGGGCAAGAGAGACTTGTCTAAGATCAAGTGTTTTCACTATCACAAGCATGGGCACTATGCCTTGAATTGTCCACAGAAGAAGGCAAGCAAGAAGGAGTCTGCAGTTGCAACGGGTGAAGCACTAGCTTCACAGTTCGAGCTTGATTTTAATCTCATTGCATCCATGGGCAGCATTGTAATGGGATGCATGTGGTATCTAGACAGCGGTGCCTCATTCCATATGACGAGGAATAGAGATATCTTCAGTGACTTGGAGGAGAAGTACCTACAACATAACATAGAGTTGGGAGATGACGAGATGTATAGCACGATCGGCATAGGTACAGTTACGTTTTAGAGGGATTCTAGCTCCCCTCTCAAACTGACAGATGTTTTGTATGTTCCAAGCCTAAGGAAGAATCTTGTCTCTATAGCGATATTGGAAAATCGTGGTTATGATGTGATGTTTAGAAAAGAAAATTTTTTCCTTAAACACATAGTACGGGACAGGTGAAATGGGTCGGTGTAAGAGTCAAGAACCTGTATGCTCTCGAGGTCGAGGATGCATGCAAATCTTTGAGGAGCAAAGCAGTGGTTAATGACTTGGTGGTTGAGAGGGAGAAATTATCTCTCAACATGCAGCCTTAGAAGTAGTCTTAGAAGGTTGTGGAGCAGCCACAATTGGAGAAGCAGAGAGGAGACCGAGTGTACAAGTCCACTCAAGCAGAGATCTCCAGGAGGGGGGAATTTTGAGCCAGATGGGAAGAGGGAGTACATGCAGCTATACCTCCAAGTGAGAGCTGGGGCGATGTGCAGATATAATCCCAAGAAGAAATTTGGGCAAGGTCCATTGAGATGGTGTGTCTCATGGATCAAACCTGGCTATAGGGAGCACATAGTACAACAGTATCAGGAAGGATCGGTCGAATTGATGTCGTCAGATGTCACGAAGACAAAAATCAGAGTAACAGATGTCAAATACTGGAGTGAAGATCAGAGTTGGCAGCAGTGCAGAGGGAATGGATGGAGATGTCAGCAGCAGCACAGAGAGTCTAGTAGATAGGTGCAGTAGCTAGCAATAGTCAGAAGTCTCTGATGACAGATGCATTATACTGATTCAGTTGTTCGGAGGCTATTCAGTTTTAGGACTTGCAAGTGCAAACATCACTAGAGAAGCATTGCATGCATAATATTCCAAAGGTACCAAATCGGGATAGATTGAATTCCTTTCTTGTTGAGAGAGGAATTGGAAACCAGAAAAGACAGAGATTACCCACACATTGGTGAGGAAATTCAGTGAGGAATTTCAGTTGTACACTTGTGGGTGTCTAATAAATTGTAATTTCATCTCATAACAACTTGTATCAATTAACTAAGTCATGATGACTGAGTTAGCTCAAGAAATTTGAGTTGGGGGTCTAATATGAGGCATGTAGAGTGATTCTAATATTTTTAGGGTCCAGTTGTAGTTAATGCACTAGTGGGGTGCAGGTGTAATCAGTTAACTCAATTAATTGAATTAAAATTAGTTTAACTAGTTCTAACTAAGTGATGAATTAGTGAGAGGTCCAGTGAATTAAATTAGATTTAATTCACACGCAGTGATCAATCATATAAATGATTATTCGCTATTAATAGTTTCATGCATGTCAGTTCTGAGGAAGACCCAGTTGAGATAGAGGCTAAAGGGAGCATAACTAACAGTTGTATTTTTAGAGAATTTCCCATGTACAATTATAAAGACATGGGGAAGCCAGATGGATTGCGCAATCAAGGAAGGTTGATTTTCCTATTTAATAGGGGCCTAATTCTTTAGGAATTGCGTGAGCAAGGCAGGCTGAAGGAAGGTTGAGAATTGGCTATGGGTTTGTCCAATTTTTCCTAGATCAGCAGGAGATAATTGGCAGAGTGTTGGAGAATCTCTTGAGAGATTAAGCATTGTATTGTTTCATGATTCCTTGACTTTATAAAAATATATTATATCAGGTTTTTCAGTAATTTCTTTCCCGAAGAATATCTTGTGTTGTGCAATTATTTTACTTCTTTCTCTTACTTTTATGTGATTAAGAAAACGTGTTTTGTATTCCGCAAATATTGTAGAAGGATTCGGTATGTTGTTTTAGTACATCACAAGATCAGATTGAATCCATTGATATAGAATTTCTATAAATTTCTACATGGTATCATATATTCTATATAATTTCAAAACCTTAAAATGAGTGGCACCGCTAGAGTGATTGTCGGATGAAGATGTGTCGTCGGTGGGTAGTCGTCAAAGGATCTGGGCAAAGTTATCCATCATCGGGTTCCTTTGTTTCTCAAGGGCCTCCTCGAGCAATATTTTGATAAGATCTTCTGCTCCCTCATCTTTATTTTCTTCTGCCATGGGATCCATCGGAGTTTGTGAGGCTTATCTTGCAAAGGTTCAACCAGATCGAGCCCTAACTCCTTATACCCTGATCTCGTTGGGGACATGCAAAGAAAGATCGAGAAAGAGAAGACTGTTCTAATACCACTAATCTGGACTTATGCGAGAACATAATAAAATACATAAATGAACATAAACTTAGAGTTGTGATAGAAATAAATCTTCATTTCATTAATATCAAATAACTGAAATATACTTACACACATAATTGAAATAAAGTAGCCGGGGCGATGGTAGCTTATCTATGAGAAGAGATCTGGCGGCTACATGCCTCTGAAATCTGTTAAAATGAGGCTCAAGAGCCTTTTTATTATTCAACAACATGGAAAAACCCTAAACAACCAAAACCATAACCCAGGAGATGGAACACCAAGAGTTTGTGGGCCCTATTGGGGTTAGTTGGGCAACCAACTTCCGAGGGTCGTAACTTTGTCATATTATCTCTATTTGGCGCATACGATATATCATCGGAAATGTCTCTTCGAGTACTACAATATTTTCCATAGGCCCCTACCTATAATTACAAATGTATTGAAGACCTCAAAAAAACGTCGTTTAGGGGGTCAAAAGTGCTCTAGAAGTCTAGGACCCAAAAAACTGCTAAAAATAGTAAATGATGCTATAAATAAGGAAATTGATGAAACCGACTGGATTTCTAGGTGGAATAGGTGGGTGGCCACCAATATCCACCTTTATCAATTGCTTTCTTTTTTCTACATTTTATTTATATCATGAATAAGCAAAATTTCATTAATTAATAAACTTAGAATCTGAAGAAATTAAACCTTTGTAATATAGATTTTAATTCATTTTATCATATTTATCTTGATTAATTTCCCTTTGTAATATCCATAATGGTTTATATGTGATATTTTTATTAGAGCAAGTTTCATTGGGGAATGTCATGGGAATTTGTAGGGGATTTAGGAAGTAGCGTAAGTAGAAAGTCATAAAATCCTAACCATCGTTGTAATGCCCAAGATTGATCCCCAAATCATAATGTATATGTACTTATAATTGTTAGGTTGGTGAGTCGATACATGATATCTAGGCTAGTGAGTCCAAGTTTTGTCGAGTTCTGTGTGCCTATATGTATCGATGGGTTAGGTAAGTGAGTCGGTGTATTGATATGCTTTAATGTCAGGGTGTCTATGTGGTCGAACGAGAGATTCTGTTGTAATCTAGCAAAAATCATGCATTGGTTACCATTAGGAAGGGACATCGAGTAATTTGAAGAATCACGTTCAATACATGAAAGAGTAAAGAGACATAAAGTAGTAGAGAGCTAGTGTGCATAGTTGTATTAATATAACCTCACAACCAGCTGGCTAGTACATAGAATCGAGTATAGCCATATTTATATCTTGAATAGAAAATTACAATAATTTAATTGTCTCAAACGACTTAATCAAAATGACTTGGTCAGTCAACTTGACTAGAGAATCGATCGACTTACAATACATCCTTTGGTATTGATGGCCCTCAGTGCTACAACAAAAATGCTGAAAATCCTAAGGGTATCAATGTTAATTATCAACCCAGGGCTCATACAAAATTAAGAGGGGTCAACACTGTATGTGTAGTAGGAAATGTACTTTCCTTTAGTTGATTTGATGCAACTAAAGGGAAGTTAACATGTGCTGAAACCACTTTTTCTATCTGGGCTATTGGAAATGCTCAGAAAGACAAGGAACAAAAAATAGACCTATTCTAGCTTGCAGGAAAGTAAATAACTTGAAGTAACCCTATTCTATTTGCAGAAAAGTAAATGATAGAAGGTAACCCTACTATATTTGAAAAATGGTAAATGACAAGAAATAAACCTATTATGTTTTGCAAGAAATCAAATGACGAGAAATAAACCTATGCCAACTGGAGGAAAGAAAAGCAAGACATTTCAAGAATGCTAGAGAGGTTATGATGCAAGATAAATCAACTTACATTTGAAAGAATGCATTCAAATAATAAACCTTAATTACAGAAAGAAAGTAGTTTTTTCTATAGCTACTAGGGTAAAGTCCATAAGGGGTGTATGAACTTCTAAATTCCATCTCCAGGGTCTAATGTGTGTTGTAATGTTTTAAGAAATGATAAATAGGATTTGGGTGAAAATCTGGAGGTGTTTAAGCGCAATCTACGTATTGCTACAAGATGCCCTTGTTTTGCTACATAAAACAAACAAGAGTAGTTTTATGAGTTCTAAATGTGGTCTGAGGGGTGAAGAAGGTAAAGGAAGGTTGTAGAAGGGTAAATAAATATTTTCCAAACTCAGTTACCTCCAATCGATTATTGAATGCAACAAATAAGAAAATCATGGGTTTCTTGTAGCTCGTCCAAACATAAATCAGTTTGTTGACAGATTTAAAAAATGAGTAACAGTGAGTGAAAATATGATTATCTAGGTGAGCCAAGTGCACCAAAAACAATACTAACCATGCCTATTAAGCACTCATTATCTAACTAAAATAAAAATGGATGATTGACTAATAAAATCAAAGTGCATAAATGATTGATAAACTACTAACTACTAGAAATAAAAAATTGAAATTTAAATGAAGAGTATTACTGCATGAAAACTATTCCTAAATTCATCAAAGAAAGATATATAAACAAACTTAGAAAGAAGCTTATTCACTGACCCTGCAAAGACAACATTTTTCAGAGATGATATTTGTAGAAATGCATGACTAAGATAAGTGCATGAAAATTAAAGATACAAGAAGGGGGCTTGGGCACCTAGTTTTAGCCCTAACCTAAGGAGACACAGGTTCCTTAAAGGAAAATCAATCTAGAAACAAAATAGTTATTTTCATTAATCAAAAAATGTGTTCATTCATGAAACATGAAAAAACTAAAATAGCAAGAAAAAAGCCTTTCTCTACTATTGGTTATCTTTTCCAGGAGTTTTTGAATCCCTAATGGGCTACTAAGGCCCCATATTTATACATAATATGTTTAAGGCACAACTTCCTTGAAGAGAGGACTTCTTCCCTCCAAAATCCCTAGAAAGTAGGATTTGGTTCCGTGATGACTCTGGAACTATAGGGAGGCAATAATTTCCTTAAGCCAACCGAGTTATAATTATCCTTCAACATGGTACAAGTCCCATATTCTTCTCTTTTTGGAGTCTTTCATGATCTGCATGAGATATCCTCAATATCCTGCATAATAATTGTATTAGGCACACAAGATATGCCAATTATCTCTTAACCCTCCTAATAACACATTAAAGTTGAAAAATACATTAGTAAGTGTAGAAGGAAAGGTTAAATGTGCCTAGGAATGGTTAGATGATCCTTAAGTTGTATATATTTGGGAGGCCCATAAGGTATTTCAACTCAACAGGGCTAGTCAACTGAGTCAACTAGCCCCTCCAACATCTCCCACGCCCTCAATTCCTTCTTCATCCAGAAGAAGGGGGAGACTTAGAGAATTACAAAATTTATAGAAGTATAGTATAAGGGGATAGACAAAAGAAATAGAAAAGGAGAAAAAAACATGTTGGTTGAATGTTGAAAAATATTTTTGCAGTCGATGGAGATAGTTTTGTCATTGCATGTTCCTGTGTTGATTGGTCAACTAATCTTGTCGAGTTATCATCCTTCGATCCTTGAGTTTCTCTGAGGGGGCTTAAGATGTGAATATATCTTCTTCTTTTTCCCTCATGTTGTGGTCATGACAATTCCCCATAATTTTTCAAACTTAATATGGCGACCCTCCATGTAAATTTTGGTCAAATCACTTCTTTAATGCTTTAATTTTTTAAATTTTGTGAGATTTTATTTTTGTCGTATTTTTGTTTTCATTGCTTCATTGTGTGTGTTTTATCACCAACTCTCCAATAGTTCAAGTTTCATCTCATTTTGACTTACTGTTTGAAATATACCCTCGATCAAAGTTTGGTTGAATTTTGCTCTCTCATTTAAATAAAAATATAATTTTATAAAATTAAATTAAAATTAAATCAGTGGAATATAATTATTTATTTAATATAATTAATCAATTTTGATTAATCTAATTAATTTGTGTGTGTGTGTGTGTGTGTGTATATATATATATATATATATATATATATATATATATATATATATATATATATATATATATATATATATATATATATATTGATAGGCATTTAATTATATTTTCACGATTGTTTTTGCAGAGTTGGTTGAAAGAGATCAGACCTAGGGGTCTTTGAGCAATACGATTGGAGCAAAAGATCAAAAAAAGAGACTCTACAGCTCTAAAAATCATAAATTACAACTTCCTTGAAACATACCCCTTTTTGGAGTTTTATTTGTAAATTATAAAAGGAGCAGGGATATGCATTTGGAGGGGTTCCAACCCTGAAAATAAGAAGTTATTTACACTATTGTAAGGGTCATATGCTTCGAAGAAATTGAATATTTTGGACCAGATCTAAGAGTTGTATTACAACTCCATAAATTTCATGCTATCATGAAATTTTTTGAGAATTTTATGTACTCAGTGAGCTTTTAGCAGACGTGCAACTCTTGTGCACTATTTTCTAGGTTAAAGGTTGACTGACAACCTTCATTTTAATTCAATTTTGATTTGATTTTTTATCCTAATAGGTATTTGATATTGGGTTTTGTGCTAGTGTAAATTCTATTTATTTGTGTGCTTATTTAAATCATTGGAAAGCTATCTTTTCATGATGGATTTAATTGATATCAAAGTTGAGTAATGAATTCAAATATATAGGCATGTTATCATTGATAATTATTTAGTAGTTTTAAGTCACGTTCATCTTCTTTTTTAATCACAATTATATTATGAGAACTATTTCCTCAATGCAATTATACTATTGATTTTGAATTCATTCCATTTGAATTTCGATGTATGTACAACAAATATCTAATAACTATTTATTAGATAGTTGTATATGCATATTTGTTTGAATAAGTAGCAAGTCGTGGAACTATTTTCTTGGTTTTTAAGCTTCATTTTATTATAATTTCAATCTAGCCCAAATTTCATAATCTAGCTCTTGATTGGAATAAGGGTTATTCCTTTTCCTAATCAAGATGCATTAGATTTACTTTTTGTTGCCTACATCTTAGCTTAGTTTGCATTTACATTTAGGAAACATTTGTAGAAGTATCCTTTCATAGGAGCAATCCATTGGTGGCTTGGTTGAGCCCTTATGTCAGCTTAAGGACTACTTTCTTGTAAGTGCATTGCAGGAAGGTAAGTGTTGAAGCAAGGTCCCCTAGGTAAAGAAATTTTGGATAAATTTTGGTTAATTTTTTGTTTGTAAGCGTTGCGTGGAGGTGTCAAGGGGCATTGGGGCAGGTCAAAGTCCCTTGATTATTGTAATAGGTAAAAGGGTAAACCATGGGTCTCAAACCATGGTTTGAGACCATGGTATGTGCGCGTTTGAAAAGATATAAATATGTAAGAATCAAGAGAAGAAAGATATGATGAATAGATCGATAGATGCTTATGTTTATGAATGTTTTTATCTAAGTTTTGGGTTGGTCTGGGTAGAAAGGATCCTATTGGCTATTTGCGTGGAGACACAGACTCTGCTGTTGTGCACGCAGAAGGGAAATATTGTATTGACTGAAGCAATCTTAATACGGAAGGTAGTTTTGGTGAACTCGGACTTTATATGATTCTTATAGTTATTGTCTTAGATTTGTCATGTGCATTATCTGTTGCTTATTATAGATTTGGAACTGTTCTATTGAATGCATATTGTTTCCATAATTGATAGTCAAATTGGTACATTGCATTTATGTGCGAATATTGTTCTGCTTAATTTTTAGATCTGAAGTATAATAATCTGTCTCCATAAGGGTTTATTCTATAACAATCTGTGAATGTGCAAGGGATAAGTTTGTTTATCACTATCTAGGCACATGTAATTGCTTTACTATTTGTCTACGATTAGATCTGGTTCTGTGAAGTTGCGTGCATGGCAGTAGGTATTATATCTGTTGGATCCACATCAAAAGCTCCCTCGGGGTGCGGAACCTGGTTCTATCACCTCCCCATACCGCTTTGGGTGAGACTTTGTTTTGCGCAAGCAGATCACTGCCGAAAGGGCCGGTAGTTGGAGGATTTTTTTGGTTGCGCGATTACTCCGAACTTGGGTCAGGACCCCTCAAGCCAACAACCCATGAACTACAAAACAAGCTCACAAAAACACAAGTAGACTTAGAACAAAAACATAAAACTGAAGAGCAGTTGTGCTAGGAACAATAAACGCTAGTTGAAGACAATCATGAGTGGTGCACTACCCTGACCCAAGTATATGAGGAATGCATAGAGATATCGGTTGATGTAGCAACCCCCGCTCAAGAGGTAGCTACAAAGATGAAGGTGGTGATATAAGGATTAAAAGAGAAAGTGAAAAAGGTTAATGCCAAGCAACATTCACAGACATTTCCAAAGGAACAACAACATAGAGAGTTGTCCTAACAATAGAAAGAGAAGCGGGTTGAGTATGAAATAAAATGTCAGGATATGGTAGAACAATGTGACTAGATGTTGAATGCTTTGTCTACAGTACCAATGTGAGATGAGTTGTTGAGCATCAGTTCATTCCTGGGATCAATTTATCGATGAGTTTTTATTGGGATTTCAATATTATGATTTTGATAGATTATCTGACGAAATCAATAATCTCATGATTAGACCCAGTTGAATCATTAGAAGATTTTAAACCATATTTATTAATATTTAATGTAGATTTCCTTTAATGGAATCTCCTTCTTTTGTTGATTATTTCGAATATCTGATTTCTCTTCTTGAAAATCAAGAACAAATGACTTATAATAAATTTAAATCATATCTTGATTCTCATTCACCAGATGATTTGGATTTATATCCGAATTCTGAAAATACGAAAATTGCAAATAATACTTCGAAGGAAGAACTTGAAACCTATGCTTTCTCTCATTTTCCTACATCTTTATTTATTGGACAGAAAATTTCTTATGAGGATAATTCAAACTTAGTCACCTACGAATAGAACAATGAGGGTATTTTAGTAAAAGATGAGGAAAGTTATTTTATTTCATACTCAAAATCAACAAGCATTTAGTCTGAAATTTGTGCTCAAAGTATAAATCAATCTTCTAATATATCAGTTAATCCAATTGAAGAAAAACTCGTTGAAAATTCTATTATTGATATTTCAATTCATTCCTCATCAATTGGTGAATTCTCTTGTGATTTGTCCTCATCATTATTCGATTGCAATGAACATAATTCCATTTTAAATAGTGCTTCCAATTCAGATTTTCAAAATGAGTGTATTGAAGACAATGACCAATTAATTATCAACAAAGAAGAATTAAAAGCAGATGTTCAAAGTGCTCATCCAAGAGATGTTTTTCATTTCATTTCCTCTTGCTCTCATTTCTCATTATATCCCGATCTATCTAATGATAAATTCTCAAGGTTTTATTTATAATCATGTAGATCTTTATTCTGCTGGACCTGAATTTGATAAAGTGAAAAATGAAATCAATTTACAATTTATTGTGAATTCATCTCCTCCCTTGTTTTTTGCTTCTCTCAATCTCCTATATGGGACAAAGGAAATTAGTTGGCAGCCATAGTGACCAAGCAAACTTTTGATGATTCGATATGTTTTATAATAAGCGAGGAATCTCGTGATTTAAATAATCATCTTGGTGAAATAAAAATTTTGATCATTTAATTAATGCTAATGGTTATCATTCTATTACTACTAATTTATCTTTCTTATTGAAGAATCACACTCCAGATGCAATATTTGATTCTTTTGATTTATCACAGGTTCATTGTTTGGAATCTATATTTTTTAATAATTGTCAAGATCATGAGACACCTAAGGTTCAACCTTTGGTTATGCTTGAATTTCATGGTCTTGTCGAAATATATTGTATTGAAATTCCTCCACAAAGTATTTCACACAATCTCTACTTGTCCATCAATTTTTCTCAGCATAATCATACCAATTTTTATACATTCCGTGTAAATATTTATTTTCTTATCTTGTATGATTTAGAGTTACTTTTGAGGTTTGAGATTTATTTTTAATTCAATATCTATTTCTGATTTATAATGTACATATAGCTATTGTTTTTTATTTTTCTAATTGTCTTTGTTGGTATTTTAGTACTGAAAGCATGGCCAAAAAAAATGTAGTCATTGATTCAAATAATTCGCTTCAAGATGATTAAAAAAATATTACTATTTCATATTGTGATTATGCTCCATTATGTCATTTCTTCTAAAGTCAATCTTTATGATCCCACGCAAATTCCAACACTTGAGAATAATTTTACTTTTGCCTCTTCACCAAAGCTTTTACCTATAAGCTCTTCCCAACCATTAGTATTTCTCCAATCTAATTTTAATAATTCAGTTATATTTCAAACAGAAGAACTATTAGCGAGGAAGAGCTTCTTAAATGATGGTTTTCATGACATAACAAAAGCTTGATTGGAAGGATCTTTTCACGAAAATTTCCCTGTAAATAACAACATTATTTTACTGTACATAATGTGTGGAATTATAAATAGTTTGTTTCTTTTATTTCTTCCAATATTTTAACTCTTTTTACAGTATTAATTTTTGGTGTGCATTTTCCTACAGGGCTAAAACTAATGGAATGGATCCATTGGAAATATGACTATACTTAGTCCTGGTCATCCCTGTTAGAATAGATTAGGAGTAGGATTATTTTAATTTAATTGTTTTGCTTTTATTTTCCTTGCCAAATAATGCAAGTGTGAATTAAGCAAGAAATAAGCCTTTAAATTTTCTTGGCAAAGAATAGTTTAAATCAATGTCAATAAAATCTTCTTGCAAACATGTTCAAGGAAGTGTTAATTTACTCATCATAATTTTGATTATAATACATTGTGTTTCAGTTAATATTGAACAATGAACATGTGCTACTCTACATTTGTTTTTCATTACGAAGTCACGCAATTTGAAGCCATACCCAGTCCTTGATCACATAACCCCTCTTTGTCAGCACTTGTGCTGAAGTAATTTAGGTTAGTGTTAAGATGTGTTGATTTGGGAATCTTCCGCAATTTGGTTATATACTTTGTTCCAAATAGATATCAAAAAAGGTCCACTGTGCAAAAGCTCGAGCCCTCTCCACATATATAAAAGTTTTCACATAGGTTGGGACTTCAACATTGCTTGAATTAGGAGTTTAAAAAATGGGGTTAATATATAATCAAAGAGATTTCATTCACCTTGCATGTATCAACAACATAACTCAAATCAGAATTTGCAAAGAAGGATATGAACAACTACAACGCACACTTCGGTGTATTTTCATTGTTCTTGATTTAGCATTATTATTCAAAACACAATCTGAAATTTTTTATGCCTCCTATTCATTGTTGATATCCTCAACATTAAACCATTTAATTTCTAGTAAGTGCATTTTTTAGGCTTAATGCTTGCCTCGGTCTAGTTTCAATAAACATGATGATCATAGGCATATGTCAACTCTCATAGAGATGTAATTTCTTTATACTCTTTAATCTTGATCATGAGAAGAGGTTACTTCTTTAAAACGTGAAATTTTGAGAGACTTGAGATCTCTAAGGTAAACCATAGCAAGATTCTTCAAGGTAAATCATATGCTTGTTCTCATCCTCTATTATTTTTTCATTCCGATTTTAATTTCATATTTTTTTTTCCAATCTAATCTTTTTTTTTGTAGGTATTTGTTGGCCTTGTTGAAGGTTTGATTCTCCTGCCAGCCTAGGTATCCCTATTTTTCTTTGCATTCCTTATAGTTCGACGAAGCAGTGGTGATGATGATCAAATTACAAACCAATTACATCAAGGAGTCTTTTACCTTACCCTCTTTTCATTTAATACCTTGTTCCTTGTTTTTCAAAACTCATTTTAAAATAAGATTCACTAGGCAAGGGGAATTTGATACAAATTCATCTATTATTCATAGTTTCTCCCTAGTTGTAAGATTCATTTTTCAACAAATAGCCAAATTATTTATAAATTTGTGAGACATGACTTATTAAGATCTCAAGTTAAGTAAAACACACGTGGATTCCTTATATTCGCTCTTTTGTTGAGACATATTTTCATATGCTAACTTTTTTTAGTTTTCTTTTATTCATGGCATATTATCCTTTGCTTTCGAGTTTGTAATTATCTTTATTAGGTAGCTTACAAATTATTGTTAGTGGTTTTCTCTTACTTACGCTTTGCTTTAGTTTTTCTATTTGCAAAATTTGTGAGGTTCTACATTGGCATTCTTTGTAGGAGTCGTATTTCACTTTTTGATTTGGATTGGTTTTAGTGATATATGCCCAAATTCTATATGGGGGAAATATTTTATACGCAACACCAATTGGTGTGTATGGGAAATATTTATTGTATCATTTCGATAAGATTTCATTTATCTAAAGGTCATATTTATGAATTTTTCACTTTCCTCTCACATTCACCATGATCTATGGGAAACATTAAGTTACGATTCAAATATTGTAAATTCACCTTTATAAAGGAAAAAATTATCTATTTTCTTTTTCATGGTGTTGGAAACCATGGTCTCCCCGATATGAATTCCCAAGTAGACCTCACACCATTTAGAGTAGGAGCCTTGCCATAATCCTAAAGATTTGCCTTCGCTACAATAAACAACATAAGAGAGTATGCACATACTTTCAAGATAAGAAAGTAAATTGTCCTTGTGAAGTATGAAATTGCAATGTGTATAAAGGTTTTTTCACAGACATAAAATAGAAATTGGGTCTTTAGAAGAAAAGTAATAGTATTATCCTAATAAATACACACACATATATCTAAAAGAATCATTAATTATCTTATGAAATAGTTCACAAAGAAACAATGATCAAGAAAGCAAGAGACACTCAATTCAAAGATATACACTAAAGCCAAAGAAGTAGTTCATTTTCCTTAGTACATATAAACACAAACATACATCGCAAACAATGAAAGAATAGTCTTACAACATTTACCAATATATGCATGAAAGTGTATTGGCTCTGAGAGCTTCAAATGATTAAGTGAAAGTTCCAAGATACACAATTACAATGATGTAACACTAGCTCTAATAGTGGAACGTTAAGCCACCAATTGCTCCTCAAAATGATGATCTTTTATCCTATGCCTAGTTTGAGAAACCAAGGTGAAAAGTCCTTTGCTTGAGCTATCAGGGTTTATTTATAACAAATGGGATGACCTTTCACCTCTCATATGACCTTTCACCTCCCATATGACTCTTGACCTCCCTCCTTACTCTTGAGTTCCCATGTGACTTTTGAGTTCCTACATGACTCTTGGACTTCCTAGTGACTCTTCTCGTTGCATGTGTTCCTCTTGGGCTTCCACAAATTTTACGTTTTCAAATTTTCAAAATTATGTAATTAATTTCCAACAATCATGTGGAAAAAATACACAAGACGAGACAACACTCTTACGTTGACACTTCGGCAGAGTTACAATTTGGAAACTGTGATATAATACTACATTGCAGTGTATCAATGCCAAGTTCTTCCCTTTACTGCAATGTCTCGTTGTCCTTCATGACAGATGTTCTTTGTACTTTTTTAACACACTGTAAATTTCTCCAAGCTGAGGAGATAAATCCCAGAGGTAACCACAAATCACTTGTGGAATTGGAAAATAACCCTTCCAACCCCAGAGAGGGCTCTTTCTTTCAACTAAGTCACTAAAGATTGATTTCAATGAAGAACAGTGGCTATATATTTTGAAAATAGCAGAGTTTATAGGTGTGGTGGCAGGACAGAGAAAAACCCATTCGGCATGGAGTTAGTAAAAACTGAGATCAATGACATGGTGGATGCTCGCTGAATTCGGAAAAGTTATTCATAGGCAAGATATAAACACTTACTTATGCCAATCAATAGTTGCAAATGTGAGAATAATAAATAAAGTAGATAACCATCTCAAGGCATCAAACAAAGGATTAATCTTAAAATGATTATGAAAGAAAAAACATATGAAATGTCTAAATGAATGCAACAGAGCACCATTAACTAGATGAATTCTTAAACATGTTTTCATTTAAACATCATAGAAGGAAATATAATACATAAAAAATAGGAAACACACGCATAAGAGAGATGAATCACATGAATCTCTGAAGAGAGATAACCAGGTACTTTTGATCCACCAATTTCATTAAAACTCAGAGAATACTTACAAAATGCACAGTGCTCTCTCCTCTCCAACCTAGCCAACCAACCCTTTATTCATATTTCATGTAGCCTTAAATAAATTTTCATAAAAGGATATCCATATGACCAAATACATTGTATTTCTTATCCACTGAGTGGATTGAAACTAGCTGAGTTTTAGAAACATCAAGCTTTTTAACTAAAGCTAAATAAACTTGATGACAAAGCTACAACATTGTCTTTTAAGAAACGAAATCCTATCCTATCTACTAGATTGATCTTTATCGATTCATTCTTGTCCCTATCCTCAACATCATAACATTAAGATTTGAAATTGATACAAAAGCATAAACATCATGAAGTCTGAGTTGCGCAACAATGAAGGGTTGTGCAGTAAAGGGAACCAAATTTCTGGAAAAAATAGGGTTCAAAGACTAACCCATATATCTTGGATCCTGATAGTTGTTATAAAACCGAGGGAGTTTTTTGTAGATGAGAATTTCCATGAGAGAAAATTCTCTCATTTTCTTCAAATCCTTCCCCAGCTCCTCACAAAGCACCCAAACATCATAACTAAAACATGAAATATGAAAACCTGAAAAATAGGTTGCAAAGATGCATTTGAATATTCCAATCTATGACACCTATGCAAAAAATTAAGGAGGTTTTTTTTATTTGGCCCATTATCTATGAAAATATCTTTTATTTTGTAAAAATTCACTTCCATTTGTTATAAAAACATTCCCAAAAATAATGGCTTAAACAAGAGGAAAGCACATTTTTTTATTTGTGAAAACTAGGCCTCTAAGAGAGTTTAATATATCGAAGTAAATGGGTTAAGAGAGTTTAATATATCTTAAACCATAACACCTGTGAACATACTAAGAGAGGTTTATGTTCTTTGTGTTTTTCTTGAGAAAACCCTCTTTTAGTTTTCCAAAATTCTGCTCCATTTGGTCAGAAAACTCTTTTGAAAATGGTGACAAAAATAGTTAGTTTTGTAGCAAAGAGTGGAATACCTCCAAGATGAATAGTAGGAGGAAAAAATAATTTCATTCCTATATTATAGGAACTTAACATTGGATCCAATGGGGATGGAATCCTCCCAGTGAGGTACCGAGGACACCGCAGACTAGTAGCCTAAACCATTGGGCAATTGAGTCAACATAAAAAACTGAAAATGTAACTAACTGACTGAAAATTAATTGTCTGACTGACTGAACTTACATATGGCAGAAAATCACTGAAACCTTAGGGCCTTCACCTTAGACTTCAAGTTCCAATGATAACTATCCATGCCTACTGAAAGAAATTCCTTTCAAGCAATCTTATTGCACACCATTTCCTATTTAATAGTTGAAATCAACTAATTAATAAAATGACATTGAAATTCCAATACACCTAGTCCAAAAGATGTTGAAATAATGTGGTTGTTTGATTTTTCTTCAACAAGATCATAATTGGAACATTAAATACCAAAAACAACTAAAACCCTAAACTGAACCCAATCTTTGCGCTGGCGAAGAGAACAAGATATATCCTTACCAATGATTATAACAGGTTTGTAAAAGGATCTTTAACATAAGGAATGATTACCTTTCCTTGATAAAAAGAAATATATTGGCATCTCCTTCATGATCATATGCAGACTTCTCTTCATGATTTACTACTAGCTGCGAATTTTGACTATCTAAACCCTCTACATAATCAGCCACTGGGTCATTAAAAACAAAAGAAGATAGTTGTAATTCATTTTTAATTCACCCCATTGACTCTAAATGTCTTTGCATTAACCCACGATCTTAAACTTCATTACCCTTTTCATGTTTTGTGTTGTTAAAAAGATTGTCACATGCAGGTTGACTGCGTAGACTGCTAAAAATCATCATTTTTCAATGGAAAAAATGCAGCGGGCAGCTCTGAAAAATTAAGATTGAAATATTTACCAAGTTCACCATCCTTAAGCATATTAAAGATACTTGTAATATCATCAAACATGAGAAGTGAAAGAGAAACTTGCTCCTCTTCCTTATTTGCTTGCAATGTTTGATAATTATTTTCTCTCATAATTACATTGCCTAAAACTTCCACACATACCAATTCGAGATTCTTATTTACACAAATATTCTCTTGAAATAATGTTTCGGAAAATGGATGAGATGGAGATACATATGAGTGATGAATGTCCAAATATCCGTGTTCATGCATTTCATCAGAAACCTCATCTTGGTCTTCACAAACTTGAGACTTACAAGCCTGCTACAAATTTTCATCAATTTCGGAAAATATAACTTGACTGTCATCATTTAAATCTTGCTTAGTTTCCTTTTCATCCAATATATCATCCGCCATTTCTTGTTGGTAATGGACAGGTTTCTCGTTCAAAGCTTCCAGAATTTCTTCATCTGTGAATTCTTTCTCATCATATGTATTTTTCAGATTTTGAATGAAATCCTCAAAATGATCACAACAATTCTAAACCAAATAAAAATAAGCATGAAAATCTTTGTATTTCTCAAAAAATGTTGAATGAAAATATTTAAGAGAATGAATATTAGCATATGGCAAACCTTCATACCAATATCTCGCTTTTTCCTCCAAGGTAGCCATGAATATATTCACGAGACAATCTTCAGGAAATTGAACCCTCAGCTTGCGTGCATGCATGTGAAATTTAAGCAAATACAGAGTAGCAGCATCTCCTACCTGATCTCTAAATTTTGGCAAAAAAAATTGTGACTCAACATGAGGCATGCAATTTGGAAAACCTAGAATGTGATCTTCATGGGATCATACCTCACAGCTGAATTCATTTTTGGCCAATAATGTTTCCAGTAAAACTAGGATTTCTGGATCCTGATGCCAGCGAAGTCTTTGGATCAAGTTGTAAATTGATTGGAGTCGCTAGCTGAATGGTTCAGCCTTATGATGTCCAATTGTTCTTCACCATAAACAATTATATATGATCCTTGACATTCACACCCAGGGAAAATGTGACCATTCGCTCCCTGAAAACAACGCCAATATGTTAGCACTCCGTAAATTTCTCCAGGATGAGGAGAGAAATCCCAGAGGTAACCACAAACCACTTGCAGAATTGGAAACTAGCCCTTCCAACCCTAGAGAGGGTTCTCTCTTTCAACTCGGTCACTAAATATTAATTTCAATGAATAACAGTGGCTAGATATTTTTAAACTAGCAGAGTTTATAGGTATGGTGGCAGGACAGAGAAAAACCCATTGGCCATGGAGTTGGTAAAAAGTGAGATCAATGACATGGTAGACGCTCGATGAATTGGGAAAAGTTATTCATAGGAAAGATAGAAAAATTTCATTATGCCAATTAATATTTGAAAATGTGAGAAGAATAAAGAAAGTAGATAACCATCTCAAGGCATCAAACAAAGGATGAATCTTAAAATGATTATGAAAGAAAAAACATATGGAATGTCTAAATGACTGCAATAGAGCACCATTAACTAGATCAATTTTGAAACATGTTTTTCATTTAAACATCATAGGAAGAAATATAATACACACAAAATAGGAAACGCACACATAAGAGAGCTGAATCACATGAATCTCTGAAGAGATTTAACTAGTTACTTCTAATCCACCAATTTCATTAAAACTCAAAAAATAATTACAATATGCAGAGTGCTCTCTCCTCTCCAACCTCACCAACCAAACCTTTCTTCATATTTATTGTAACCTTAAATACGTTTTCATCAAAGGATATCCATATGACCATATACATTGTATTGCTTATCCACTAAGTGGATCGAAACTAGCTGAGTTTTAGAAACATCAAGCTTTTGAACTAAAGCTAAAATAAAACTGATGACAAAGCTACAACATTATCTGTTAAGAAAAGTAACATCTCATATCTACTAAATTGATATTTATCGATTCATTTGTGTCCCTATCCTCAACATCGTAACATCGAAATTGATACAAAAGCATAAACGTCATGAAGTCTGAGTTGCACAACAATGAAGGGTTATGCAGCAACGGGAACCGAATTTCTTTAAAAATAGGGTTCAAATACTAAGCCATATATCCTGAATCCTAATATTTGTTACAAAACCGAGGGTTTTTTTTTGTATATGAGAGTGTCCATGAGAGAAACCTCTCTCGTTTTCTTCAAATTCTTCCCCAGGTCCTCACAATAAGCAACCAAACATTATAACTAAAACAGGAAATACAAAAACCTGAAAAATAGGTTGTACAGATGCATTTGAATATTCCAATATATGACACTTGTGCAAAAAATGAAGGATGTTTTTGTTATTTGGCCCATTCTCTACAAAAACCTCTTTTATTTTTGAAAAATTCCCTTACAGTTGTTAGAAAAACGTGCCCAAAAGCAATGGCTAAAACAGGAGGAAAATGCAGATTTTTATTTGTGAAAACTAGGCCTCCAAGAGCGTTTCATATCTTTTAAACCATAAGACATATGCACATCTGAGAGAGGTTTTTGTTCTTTGGTTTTTCTTTTGAGAAACCCCTCTTTCATTTTTCCAAAATTAAGCTCCATTTGGTGAGAAACCACTTTTGAAAATGGTTACAAAAACAATCAGTTTCGTAGCAAATTCGTAGTAGAGTGTGCTAGACCTCCAAGATGAATAGTAAGAGGAAAACATACCTTGATTCCTATGTTATAGGACCCTAACATACTTCATCTTCTCCCTCAATAAGGGTCTGGTTATAATATTATATTTCCATGTTATCTTGGTCTTCATCCAATTATTTTAGTTGAAAGTTCCTTTATCTCCTTGCCTGATAGTCCCTTTGTGTCTCACCTCCAGAAGTGTCTTCTTGCAACTTTTCCTTTTTGACCTCCTTGAGCATCATCTTTCCATGTTAGGATGATAGCACCTGCAGCTTAATCTCACTCATAACAAGACAATATCAGTCCCAAAATCACCTAGTCTACTTTGTTTTCACATGCAAAGTGTTGAATGTCATGAGATAATGTGCAATGGCTGAGAGAGATGCCTTCTTTAGTGTAATGCATGAGATCAGAAGGCAAGGAGTGAAGGAATGAGCACTTGGAATGTGCAGTGCGCAATGTCAAGGGAAGAGGAGGCATGCTTATGTGCATTGCGAAAGTCCTAGAGGCAGAGAAGGAAGACTTGTTCACTGTGACTACATAGTTCGTAATGCTTGCGGAGAAAGGTCAAGGTGTTGTGTATTTGAGCACTAAAAAGGATAAAATATGGCTCTATTTTTCACTGAAAGTCCGAAATGTGCAATTAAGGCAAGTTTTTTCCAGGCATTGCGCAGTGAACAAGTTCAAGAGACAAGGGTGACAAGCTTGGGCACTGTGACTGCGGAATGGCTAAGAAAGAGGCTCATGGGGATTACACGGTTGAACACTACAAGGGTCTAGATATGGACCTACTATCCACTGAGAATGTATAGTGCACAATTCAAGGAAGGGTTGGTCCAAGCTTGCGCACTAAGCAAGTGTAAGCTGTAAGGTTGAGTGACTGTGCTCTAAATTTTCTCAATGCGCGGTTGAAGGAGGTTGTCCCCTAAATGAGTGTAGTGCACATGGCTAGAAGGTAATGGTCTCATCATTGAGGCTTAGGGATGCACAATGCACTCATCTCTTGGCTATAATTTGAGTGTGCTAATGAGTTTTTCAAGATGTGAGGACAGGGAAGAACTCCAAATTTAACTACGTGTGAGGTCATTGAGATAAGAGAATGAGAACATATAATAGGTATTAAAAACTACCACACACAAATATACAACCATGTACATAGCAAGAAGATATATAGTACCCAAAACTAGCAATCATATAGTGAAACGACATTAAAATAACACTTATCTCCAAGTGTGACACTTAAGATATAACTTTACAACACAAGTGTCGACTATAAACAAAAGGTGTGTTATGACATGAGAATGTGTCCAACGTATGTTATAATAATGAATAAGATCAACTAATGCAGAAAATTTCGGTGGAGTTGCCTCTTAAAGGTGTACCAAATCAGCCTCTAACAAAAGATGACACTTCAGGCTTCTTTAGAAAAGTAACTTGAACACTTGGAAAAACTTTGTGAACAAACATGGAAAAACTTCAATGACACAATAAAATAGTTTGCATGGTCAATGGGAGGCTCCAAAATTTGAATGTAGGCAAAATTTGGAGGGTGTTGTAGTAGTCACAGCATTTCTTTTCTTTGAATCCCTCTAATACCCCTCCATAATAAAATTCTCTACTTTGGTAGATGAAGAGAAGACTAGTGGGGTCAAAATTAAGTAGTACTACATCTATTTCTTTGAAAAGAAAACTTCTTGTACCACCCCACTCTCTTCACCCAATTGCTAAAAGTAATTCTCCAAATATGTTGATCAAAAGGGTGGCACATAAGAGGGTTGAAAGCACATTTGTATGTGAAGTACAAGTAAGCTCGTCAAAGTTATGGATGCTCATTGGTAGCAAGATCAAGCTTGTATGGTACCGAGACACTTTTTTCGGGGTTATGGATGCTCGTTGTTAGTGGGTCCAAGCTTGTATGGTATCAAGACACCTTTTCCAAGGTTATGGACACTCACAGACAATCAAGCAATGTTGGGAAAATGATGCAATATCATATTTAATAGATGTATAATAATCTTAAAAACCTCCAGACTGTATTTTTTATCCAATTGTAGAGAGATAATTAAAAAAAATATGTATGCCCTATGCTTTGATTCATTGTTTTAGAATTGAGCATTCAAGTACTTTCATGTATTAAGAGATTTTCTTACTTTGATTCATCTTATGTGGGACCTTTAGAATTTGTGTGATATGCGAGACTATTTTGAAATTTTTTATTTCAATCTTTGATAAATTTAGCCATATTATTCTAAACCAAAGATAATTGTTTTGTTCGTGTGTGTTTCCAATTGGTGAGCCCTCAACCACCCCCCTTAATTTCTTTGAAATTATGTGGCCCTCCATGTAAATTTTGCTAATATTACTTTAGGGATGCTTTAACTTTGCTAATTTTGATTTATTTTCACTTTTCTTAGTTTTCATTTTTTATTGCTTCATTGTTTTCATTTTGTTGTTGGCTTTCCAATGGTTCAATTTTTTCTTGATTTTATCACACAATTTGAAATATATCATTGATCAAAGTTTGGTCATTTTCACGGCCTAGGCATAAAAACATGTAAAAATGTATTTTATAATTAGTTTTGTCAAATTGTATAAATTAAATTAATTTTAATATGCAAATAAAATTTAACTAATTAATTTAGTTAACTAAATTGTTTTATTGTAAGTTAATTGAATCTAATTACCTTAATTTAAGTAAATTAATTTGTTTAATTTAGTTATTTAGGTTAATTTTCAATTTAATTAATAATGTGAATTAAATTTTTAAGTTAATTTTTTATTAATTCATCATCTAATTACTTAAATAGTTTTATTAAAAAAAGTATTTGTTTTTAAAAATAAATTGTAAATATATATTAAATATTTTATTTTAATTAATTAATGTGTAAATATAAATAAATAAATAAAAATCATATATATATATATATATATGATCAACCATGCATACACCTGTCACATGATAGGCCACTGGGGCTCATCCCTCCTCCACGCAGTCTTTAAATCCTCCATAATGTGTTGACCCTATAATTAATACACTCGAGTGATGAGCTCTCTCGCACATTCTATAGTTAAATACAAGAGTAGGCGAGTTCTTTGCTCCAATCTAGACATTTGGACGATGAATTTGTGTCGCGAAGAGAACAGAAGCGTGCGAGACAGGGTCCATGGCGGCTCACTGGGGTCACGACCTTGTTTGAGTAGCGAAGTGGAAGCTTGTTTTAGTTCGATTTAGGTTTAGGTCGACCTTATGGCTTATCCCTGGGATATGAGCACTTGAGAAAACGGGGTGTCGTATCATTTGCATGCCTTGTTCGGGATAGCCAACCACAGGTCGTCAACAAGAAAACGGAAGCTTTGGAACTCCCTTCTACTGTGTGGGGTAAGGTATTTGTGTTCACAATTATTATATTTTTCATAATAGGTGGAGTACTTTGTTTTTGTTTGTTTGGGATCGCTCTGTTATCGATTCATTGTTGGGAATTACCTCTCGTTTGTATTCATGTGGGGGTGCTACACCTGTCTCTGGTCAGTTTTTTTGATGGTTTGGGTGCCCATCTAGGATAGGTGTCATTTTTTCATCTTTTTGTGCACTTGGGTCGTGTTGTTGGTTTCAGTGGATCAATTGGGTGGTGGGAGGTGTTTTCCCTGCACAAATCCTCAGTATGGGTGGATGCTTGCCCTTCTTGTTTTAAAGTTTGTGGTTTCTGGGTGTTGGTATGCACCCATTTGGGGCATCAGGTTCTTGGTCTTGGTTATTGTAATTGTTATTGCAAGTTATGTGAAGGCTTCCCCTCATCCTTCCCTCTTAGTCGGCAGTTACCTCTTTCCTAACTCATTATGCCATGTCAATGGGGTTGGCCTCGCCGAGGGGGGGGAGGTAGCAATTCCATGCAGGGCGTCCCGAGTCAGGCCATAGTTCGTCCTTTAACAAATCGGCTAGTCGGTAAACCGAGGATGTTACAGCTATCTCTCCAGCTCACTCTCTAAGTCACATAGTGACTCTTGCTACCCGGAGTCCATTGCCGAGCAACTTTGGAATATTCAAATCAATATGGACATCCTCAGGGACCACAGGTATGAATACCGAAACAAAACTATGGCCTACCTCAATAACATCCAAAACAATCAAAATTAAATTCTTGAATAATTGGATAGCCTTCGTCATAGCCACTGTCACATAAATGACCACCTTCGCAACCTGGAAGCACAGGTGGAACACATTAATTTCCATATGCATCATCATGTTGGTTATTTTGCAGCTCACCCTGTACTTCTCCCCCATCCCCCTCCTTGATATGCTGCTATCAGTTTTGGTCCTCTTTTTGCTTCTTCCTTGTATTCTATGGTTACAAATCCTCCGAAAAATAATGATCGTCAAGGGTCTTATATAGTATCCTCTAGTCCCCAATCTCAAAAATTTTGGTTAGAATGAGAGAAAGGGGACTATTGAGACTAATTTTTATAAGCAATTCTTTCCTGAAAGTCTAATGAAAGTTTTTTGAATGACAAAAAAAAAAATTAAAATGATATATTAAATAAAATATATAATAGAAATAAACATAATTAAGAACTATTACAGCCAAGAGCATGCCACATCACCCCTGTAACATCCCTATGCTAGTGGTGTCTTCCAACCACACATAGGCACAGTGAAGCACTGCCTAACTCTTTTTTTTCCCACTACTAGAGTTTACGAACTACGCCTACTTCACACTTACCCAATTTCTTCTAAGTGTTATTATGTAGCAGACATTACTTCAATTATCTTCAATCAATTATCTTTATTGCAATGGAATAAATCATAAATAAAAAGTGTACATACATATCAGAAATGGGAGGGGAACCTCCCAAATTAAGTTTTCCCACTCAATAATAAGTTTGGAATATAATTTTACAAAATTTCATAAATTACAAGGCCGTGTAGCCTCTAAACGGACTGCACACTTTCTGCCTGATTCATGTACCATTTGTGCACTACCCAAATGTTGAACGTTCACCCCACACGGTCATGTCACTCCTACACTGTTGTCGTGCAGCACTTCACTACAACTCGACCGGTGGCCCGTCGTTCAACTCTTCTCGGCTCATTCACTATACTTGGCCCTCAACCCACCATTCTTCTTGACTCGATCTATTCACTGCACCTTAGCACTTGGCCCATCGTTCAGTCTGACTCGACATATTCTCTACAACTCGTCCCTCGGCCTTTTGTTCAGCCTAAATCATACTATTAACTGCAACTCGGTCCTTGCCCTTCTGTTTGACCCAACTCGGCCCACAATGGCCCGCCTTTACTGTTATGCCCGCCTGGTTGTCCCGTCACCTTATAGTGCACGACTCACCCATTGTGCAGCAATCTACCAACGGCTTGACTATGGAAACCCCAAACTTCCCGCCTACAACCAATAGTCCTACTACTCGTCTTTAGCAAGTCTCACCTAATATGACCATGTGTTGTGGTTATCTCCTTTAATCACCCTCTTGTCTTTGCTCTCAACTTGTGTGAAACTTCAATGGTCCCCAAACACTGCACATGTTCTCCAATACATATACTGCCCATTGTCATGTTTTCACCAAGGGTCGTGACCCTTTGGTCGCACTGTGTGTCAGCCCACCCATGTACACTTGATCGACTTATGTACAACACAACACAAGCCCCTTTACTCATGTTTCTAACCCGAGCCGAATCGTTCACTCTATGACTCGCCTGGCCAACTCCTCGCACTGCCTGGTGGCTCACTCACTCATCCACCCATGTGCCCAACTATGTCGCCCGTGTCACCATTCTACTTAGTTTCTTGTCACGATGGCCAGGTGCCTGCCCACCCGTCGCTTTTAACCGGTTGCTATACATGTGCATGCGTTTAACTGATGATGGGGTCACACATAACCAAACGCCTTCCTCCAAGTCGCCTTTAACCGAACACAAATTCCCATCGCACATCATGGGTGTACCTGTATCACGACTTCATTTTTTTAACTCTCCTTGGGCACTCCCAACTCGAATTCCTGACATCCTCTCCCACTTTATAAAGGGTGTCGCCCTTGACAAACACCATCCCGGAAAACTCCATTGCCAAGATCATCTTCCCCATACCGACACCTAGATAGCTTTGCCCATGACCCTCTCCATGCCCAAATCCTGTCGTAACTCTACAAGAACATCATGTGTTGGATCCCTCTGTGATGGTGACTAGTTGGGTAGATAATCCAAAAGTAACGTCTCCTCCACAAGAATGCATGCATATCACATCTCGTTGTCAATTGCATCTATATCACCTCCATCTTTCTCATACTATAAGGGATTTCATTTCTCTGAGTTGCTGACAATGAGTCTTGTTCCCATGCTTAGTATAGAAAGAGGGAGGGGAAGGGAAGGTCGAAGGCCTTCCATACTCTTTCTCCAACATCTCAATCCATGTGTCAGGATCCTCTCCTTCCAACCTATGCATGTATGCTTCCCATCTCTCCCCCTGATGAGTCTTTGGTTTCACATCCCTATTATCCTCCACCGCCTTTAGTCTACCTGTCAAATCCAGAACACTATCAGAAAATGTTTGCACAACCTTTGCCTTCTCTATGAGTTTTTCCTCTGCACGATTCAACCTTTCATAGACTTCTTCATCCCTCTTGATGTCCTCCACATTAATCATTGTCAAGTTAAATCTAGTTATCATGACTACCACAATAGGAACACCCAATGGTTCATCCTCCCACCCATCGTAAATATATAGCTTCTTCATATGTGGTATCATCATAGCTTCATATTGCTTCATGAATTTTATCCCCAAAATTGGTTCGTATTCATCCATCTGCACAATCGTGGAGTCAACTTTCCCTATCCACTCCCCAATGCGCACCTCCACATTCTCTGCAATACGAATAACTTGCTCTAGTGGAGAGTTCACTACTTTGATACGAGCTTGAGTTGGCACAAAATTCAAACCAACTTTCCTTGTTGCCTTCTCTCTAATGAAGTTGTGGGTTGCACCATTGTCCACCATGGTGTGCAATGTGCACTACACAATCTTCATGTCCACATATTCCAACTTATTCCTCTCAGGATCATGACTTGGGACAACCTTCGTTGCTGCAGTAGCACCTAATATCTACATCATCCAAACTGTTATTTATTTCTTCTTCTTTGCATTGTATTATGTCAAAGTTTTCACTGTCAATCTTGAAGGATAATTCTTCATCATGTGATCTTCCCCACACAACCAACATTTCAGAGGTTTCTTCGCCTTCAGTTTGCCACTTACTTTTGCATGATCCTCCTTTGGTTTGTCGGACTTATTTTTCTTCTCTTAAGTCCCTTCATCATAATGGTCCACCAGCCTATCAACTGCAGCAAATCTCTCCTCAATTGTTTTAATGTTTTGCCTCTTCACCTCATTGTGTGTCGTAGGCTTCAATCTAATGATGAAGTTGAAGACCTTGTCTTTCTCCACCATATCAAGTAATTCCAATATCGCACTCGAAAATTCTCGTTTATATGCCTGTAGACTCATAGTTTTCTTAATGTGGTTGATCTTTGTCCTTGCATCCCAAGTCTCATCTTGTAGGCTAAAGTGAGTTTGCAGTGCTTCCTTTATTTCTTCCCAAGCAAAGAGGTCCTCAGCATCAGCATGAACAATTTGGTATGCTTTCCTTCTCCACCACATCTTGGCATATTTTGTAAGGAATTGATCAGTTACCTTTACCTTGGCCTCTTCATTAGGAAGCCCAAGCGCTCCATGTATTTCTCCACATACCATAAAAATTTTCCAAGTGTCTTCACACTTCTCACCCCATCATAAGAATTAGGATCCTTGACTTTAATATCGGAATTTCCTCCAACCGTTCCATGCCCAACTACCTTCTTCAATATTGCAATTTCATTAAGATCCTCATCAAGACTCTTTCACAGCTTTGTGATCTCTCTAATCCTTGATCCTTCATAGCTTAAAAGTCCTTGACTTCATTCACAGTTTTCCCATGTTGCCATTCAAGATACACATATTGTTCCTTGAGGTTTCCATGGTCCTCTTCCTGCTTCGTGAACTTGTCTCTAAATTCAACATTTTCAACTTTCAATGCATCCATCCCTAAAGTTATCTCATCAATGTGGTCCAACATCTTATTCATGAAAAAATTTTCTGGACTCGTGCTAGATTCACCTAACACCTGCAGTTCTTATACATTATCTGCCATCAGCTTTGCCCTTAAATGTGGCACGACCATACACTTCATTGTTCAGTTCGGCCCTGGCCTACTGCCTTTCCACTGCTAAAATTTCCTAATTTTGCATTGCAAACAACTTCATACTACCCAGCTTCAATATCAATTACAATAATTGTCGTTGTATTCTTGTTTCACTTATCAAAGCCCCCTTTCTACAAAACGAGCTCTGATGCCACCTATCATGTCCCTACGCTAGTGGTGTCTTCCAACCACACATAGGCATGGTGCGGCACTGATCTGGATTTATGCAAGAACACAATAAAATACATAAATATACATAAACACAGAGATGATGTGGAAATAGTGCTTCATTTCATTAATATCAAATAACATAAATATGCTTACAGACATAACGGAAATAAAATAGCTAGGGTGCTGGTAGCTTATCTCTGAGAAGAGATGTGGTGGCTACATGCCTCTGAACTGTGTTACAATGAGGCTCGAAGGCCTATTTATTGTTTATAAACAATGCAAAACCATAAACATCGAAAAACCTAACCATAGGAGATGAAGCGCCAAAACTATGGGCCTCGTTTAGGTAAATTGGTGTTTCAACTTCCCGGGACGTAACTTTGGCATAAGATCTTCATTTGACGCACATCATACCTCGTTAGAAATATATATCCGAGGAGTATAAATTTGGTGTGAGCAACATGGGTACATGGACCAATGTTGCTCCCATTTTTCCCAAAAAAACGTCGTTTAGGGCCTCAAAACGGCTCTGGAAGTTCTGGACCCGAAAAAACTACTAAAATAGTAAGTTGTGCCGAAATTGAAATCTGAAAGAAATGGTGGTGTGGGTCCAAATGGAATAGGTGGGTGGCCACCAGTATCCACATGGTTCATTAGGGCCTGCAAACGGCTTCGAAAGTTCAAGAATCGACAACCTACTAAAAACAGTAAGTTGTGCTGAAAGTGAAAAGCTACAAGAATTGATGGTGCAGTTCCAAATGGAATAGGTGGGTGGTCGTCGATATCCACCTGGATCATTTCTTCCTCCTTAGGAAGCAATGGTGCCCATTGCGTTGAGATCCTCCATGAGATGCGGCAAATTCTGTCGAACTGGGCATTAGATTTGTCGAAGATTTCATGGACCTACGGGCGGACATGCTAGATGCGTTTAGTAAATTTGGTTTCTTTATCAGCCTCAGACAATACATGTGTGGATTCTATTTGTGTAGTCGTATGAGGTATGGAAATATTAGGCAGTAGTGTGTCGGGGGTCAGATCAATGGAGTTCTTGTCCTGACAGTGTAGAGGAACCTCTGTGAGTGAGGAGAAAATGTCCTCGTATTCTTCCACGTCTTTGTCCAACTGCTGCAGTCGTGCAGGGGAGCCCTGTTTCGAGGTTGTGGCCACAATATTCTTCTTTCCCTGTGAAAAAGTTGTAAGGAAAATAAATTTCCTGGTTTGGGAAACAATCTTACTACGTTGTTTTGCAGTAGTCAAAGAGATGACAAGAGGCGGTACTACCTCTGGTATCCTGTACAAGTTATTTCCCAAAGTAATAATAACAACACGAGGCCTAGACTCATATACAGCATGTCACCTCCATAAGTATGGTTGGCCCAATAATACATCAGCTACATCAAGAGGAGCAACATCACACAATACCTCATCTGTGAATGGCTTGATATTGTACGGAAGGCGACACTGTTGGCGAACGCGAAGATATCTCCCTGGGTAAAGCCACCCGATTGTATACAACTACGGGTGTGCTATGGTCGGTAGGCCAAGCTGCTTCACGACCTCTGCTGAAATGAGGTTCTTTTGGCTTCCACTACCGACAAGGAATTGCAGTGGAGAACCCTTCACCCACATTTGCGAATGGAAGAGGTGCTCCCCCTCCTCTGGATCCTCAGGATCCTCCCTCTGGATCTTGGTGGTGTTAATAATGGCACTGGGATCCTCATCAATGATCTACTTCCCTTTGTCATTGCCTCTATCTGGTTCTGACTCAGGATCAAAACATGCATCTGATTCAAGTGCCTTTAGTTCGGCCACTAATGACTGTTTGGCCCGACACTCTTTTGTGCTGTGAGTGGGGCTGTTATGAAATTCACACCACTTCCCCATGTCCTTCTTTGGATTTGTGGTGTTTTTCTGAGTTTCCCCGCTTTGACCTTGCCCCTTGTTCTCTGGTTTGGGGCACCTTTCCCTGGCTTCAAATTCGCGAATCCAAAGTCTCGCTTCTTCTGCTTAAATTTATGCTCGATCTTGGCGGCATAGCGATATGCCATGCCAAGCGATGTAATGTTGAGGAACTCCAGTTCTTCTTGAATGTGTTTGTGCAGACAGTTGCGGTACTTGAGCACCAAATGTCTCTATGAATCTTTAATACCCAACTTTGTGCGCAGGGTATGGAACAAATTCGTCAGTTCGTGCACATCTTGATCCCTTTGTTGCCACAGCGTGGTCCATTGGATGTACTTTTCCTCATAGCTCCCCACGGGGTAATCTTGTTCCTTGATGTCGTCTCGAAACGAATTCCAAGTGGGTGCGACCGAGAAAAGAGAGGGTTCCCCCTCGTCTTTTTTCTCACAATACGTTTCCCACCAGTCCTTGACATGGGGGGCGGCTTTAAGGAGTGCAAAAATAATCTTTTCTCGGTCGGAGAAATCATGGACTGAAAAATACCCTTCTAGGAAAATTCAACCATCTATCGACGTCATCTACATCTATCTGGCCTTCAAATACATGAATGTCAAAGTTTACCTGCACCTTGAAGGGAGTGGCACCTCCAGAGTGGCTGTTGGATGCAAATGTGTCATAGGTGGGTAGTCGTTGAAGGATCTGAGCAAAGTTATCCATCATCGTGTTCCTTTGTTCCTCGAGCAATATTTTGATAGGATATCCTGCTCCCTCATCTTTCTTTTCTTCTGCCATGGGAGTTCGTCGAGGTTTGTGAGGCTGATCTTGCAAGGGTTCAACCAGATCGAGCCCTAACTCCTTATACCATGACCGCGTTGGGGACATGCAAAGAAAAATAGAGAAAGAGCATACCGCTCTAATACCACTGATTTGGATTTATGCAGGAACACAATAAAATACAGAAATATACCTAAACACAGAGATGCAGCGGAAATAATGCTTCATTTCATTAATATCAAATAACAGAAATATGCTTACAGACATAAGGGAAATAAAATAGCTAGGGCGTTGTTAGCTTATCTCTAAGGAGAGATGTGGTGGCTACATTCCTCTGAACTATGTTACAATGAGGCTCCAAGGCCTATTTATTGTTGAGAAACAATGCAAAACCCTAAACATCCAAAAACCTAACCTTAGGAGATGAAGCGCCAAAACTACGGGCCTCGTTTGGGTAAATTGGTGTTTCAATTTCTCAGGACGTAACTTTGGCATACAATCTTTGTTTGACATGCATCATACCTCATTAGAAAGATCTATCCAAGTAGTATAACTTTTGGTGTGAGCAAGATCGGTCCATGGACAAATGTTGCTCCCAGTTTTCCCAGAAAACGTCGTTTAGGGCCTCAAAACGGCTCCGAAAGTTCAAGACCCGAAAAACTGCTAAAATAGTAAGTTGTGTTGAAAATGAAAAACTGAAATAACTGATGGTGAAGGTCCAAATGGAATAGGTGGGTGGCCACCAATATCCACGTGGCTCATTAGGGCCTGTAAACAGCTCCGAAAGTTCAAGAACCGATAACCTGCTAAAAATAGTAAGTTGTGCTAAAATTGAAAAGCTATAAGAATTGATGGTGCGGGTCCAAATGGAATAGGTGGGTGGCCATCAATATCCACCTGGATCAGGCACCGCCTAACTCATTTTTTTCCCACTACTAGTGTTTATGAACTATGCCTACTTCACACTTATCCAATTTCTTCTAAGTGTTATCATGCAGCGAAAATTACTTCAATTATTTTCAAGCAGTTATCTTCTTTTATGCAGCGAAATAAATCATAAATAAACAGTGTACACACATATCATAAATGGGAGGGGAAACTCGCAAATTAAGTATGCACGCTCAATAATAATTTTGTAATTATACTTTTACAGAATTTCACAAATTACAAGGTCATGCAGCCTTTGAATGGCTTGCACACTTTTTTTGCTTGATTCGTGCACTACCGAAACTTTGAACGTTCACCGTGCACGGTTATGTCACTCCTATATTGTTGTTGAGCAACACTTCACTGCAACTCGACCAGCGGCCCGTTGTTCAACTTTTCTCAGCCCGTTCACTATACTGGCCCTCATCCCACTGTTCATCTTGACTTGACTTGTTCACTACAGCTCAACCCTCGGCCCATTGTTCATCCTGACTTTGCCTATTCACTGCAACTTGGCCCTTGGCCCACCGTTCAGTCTGACTCATCTAATTCACTACAACTCGTCCCTCAGCCTTCCGTTCAGCCTGACTCGACTTATTCACTACAGCTCGGTCCTTGGCCTTCCGTTTAGCCCAATTCGGCCCATAGTGACCCGCACTTAATGTTCAGCCCGCTTGGTCATCCCGCCATCCTACGGCCCATGACTCGCCCATCGTGCAACGCTCTACCATCGGCCCGACGATGGAAACCCAAAACTTCCTACCTGCAAACAACATTCATGCATCTCGTCTTTAGTGAGCCTCACCTCTGCCCATGTGTTGTGGTTATCTTCTTTGTTCACCCTCTTATCTTTGCTCTGAACTTGTGCAAAAATTTGATGGTCCACCTACACTTCACATGTTCGCCAATATATGTGATTCCCATGTATCATGTTTTCACCAAGGGTCATGACCCTTTGGTCACACCATGGGTCGGCCCGCCCATGTACACTCGGTCGACTTGTGCACAAACAACACATGCCCATTCTCTCATGTTTCTAACGTGAGCCAACTCGTTCACTCCACAACTTTCCTAACCAACTTTTCACATTGTCTAGAGACTCGCCCACTCGTCCACCCATGCGCTCGATCGTGTCGCCCATATCTCTTGTTATAATTAGTTTCTCATCCATGTTCTTGCCCACCCGTCACCTTTAACTGGTCGCTATACATGTGTGCGCCTTTAACCGACGATGGGGTCGCACATAACCGAACGTCTTCCTCCAAGTCGACTTTAATCAAATGCCTCCACCTAAGTCACCTTTAACCAAATAGAGTTGCCTTTAACCGAACACAGGTGCCCATCGCACATCGTAGGCATGTCAATATCACGAATTTATTTTTTAGACTCTCCTTGGGCGCTCCCAACTCAAATTCCTCATAACCCCAAAGATTTCTTTTAGTGCCCCTTCAAAAATCCTTGGGAATGAAAGCTCCACGATGAGGTGGCCTTGCATATGTCATAAGGAGAGTTGGAAATATATGATATCATGAGAGCATAAGGTGTTGAATATATAAAAGGTAAGAAATATATGTTTAAACCATAGTGGAGAGGCGGGCCCACTCTCCACGCATAAGCCTCCCCTCTCCATCTTCACATACATTCCTTCATCCAACCAATCAACGTTGACCCTTCTTTTTAAATTAAATTTTGTATTTTAAATTTTATTTAAATTTATTTTATTTTTTTTCAAATATATTGTAATTATTAAAACCAAAAAAAATCGCCAAATTAATAAAACCTCTGGGATTTCTTTTGCTGCCCTTTCGAAAATCCCGTATGAAATCTCTAAGATGACATGGGCTTGAATATATCACAAGAAGGGCTGAAAGTATATGATATCATAAGGGCATAAAGTATTGAGTTTATAAAAGGTAAAGCATATATGTTTAAACCATAGTGGACAGAGGGGCCCACTCTCCACTCATAAGCCTCCCCTCTCCATCTACATTCCTTCATTCAACCTAGTTGACCCTTCGCCTTTTTAAATTAATAATTATATTTTATTTATTTATTTATTTTATTTAAAAATCGTTTTTCTTTTAATACGTTAGAATTATTAAAACCAAAAAATAAATTAATCAACAAAACCGGGGGTGAAAACTTTTGCAGCATTTAACAGGAAAATTTGCTGCATATAATGAGACACCAGGACATAAAAATCTCGAAGGATTCTTAGGAAGCCCCAACAAATCCCATCGCAGATGAACCTCTAGGGTGATGTGGAGGCTTCGAAGCATAATTTAATCAATGCATGAGGCATGAGAGCAAATATCACAAAAGGGGGGTTAGGGGAGGGGCATGTGAGTTTGTTTACAAAATTTGATTGTGAGTGGAGAGGGGGTCCCACTCTCTACCTTCATGGGCACCCTCATCCACTATCTCCTCTTCCATAGCATTAGTACACACTACTTCATTGAAACACTCCATACCATAACCTTAACTTAAACCCCCTATCCCCTGATCTCCTTTTTCATTTTTCATGTTTTATATATATATATATATATATATATATATATATATTCTCATGTTTGTAATTTATTAAAGTTAAATGTTTAAAAAAATACAAGAATTTTAATAAACAAAACTCAACTAACTTTGATCACTCAACTTTAAAAGAAAATATATGGAGTTATACTCCACCATGTGAGGCAAATGAGGGTTCATTGAAAATCTACTTCAATGGAGAATAATCTCATAGTGCTTATTTGATCAAATCTTGCCCTTATAGCCCCGAAAATTGAGCAGAAGTCAAAGTTTCGAATTTGCAACCAAAATGGATTTTCTGAGTTTGTTTTGGGGAAATCTTATTCGCCGGGAAGATTTGTTGTCACTAATTCATTCTAATATTGCTTAATTATCTATCATATCTCCATAGAAAGCTAGGGAAAGAATGGTTTTTTTTATATTTAATTTATTAAATGAGAATTTAATTAGTTTTTTTGTTCTAGACATTTTTTAATAATTTTGATAGACTTTTAATTATATTTTCATGATTGATTTTGCAAAGTTGGTTGAAATATATCAAGCCGGGACTCTTTGAGAAATAGGATTGGAGTAGCAAATCAACAAAAGAGATTTACAACTCTAAAAATAAAATATTAAAATCGCCTTGTAACATACCCCTATTTTAGAATTTGATTTGTAATTATAAAAGGAGCAGGGATATGCATTTGGGTGGATTCCAATTATGAAAATAAGGTCTTTATACTACTATTGGCATGAGATCCTTGGAAGAAATTGAATATTTTGGACCAGATCTAAGAGATGTATTACAACTCTAGAAATTTCATGCTATCATGAAATTTTTTGATACTTTTATGTACTTAGGAAGATTTTAGGATACCTTCAACTCTTGTGCACTATTTTATGGTTAAAGATTGACTAATAGCCTTCATTTTAATTCAATTTTGATGCAATTTTTTATCCATATAAGTATTTGATATTAGGTTTTCAATACTATAAATTCCATTTAATTATGTGTTTTTTTAAATCATTGGAAAGTTATCTTTTTGTGATGGATTTGATTGATATCAAATTTGTGTAGTGAATTCAAACAAGTAGGCATGTTGTCACCAATAACTATTTAGCAGTTTAATGAAACATTTGTCTTTGTTTTGATCACAATTGCATTATGAGAATTATTTCCTTAATGCAACTATATTGATGATTTTGAATTCATTCCATTTAAATTTAGAAGTATGTACAAAAAAAAAATTGATAACTATTTATCATATAGTTTCATGTTCATATTTGTTTGAATAAGTAGAGGTCCTTGAACTATTTCCTTGGTCTGTTAGCTTTTTTTTTATAAGTTCAAATTGGTCCAAATTTCATTATCTGGTTATTGATTGTAACAAGGACTATTCATTTTCCTAATCAAGATAGATTATGTATACTTTTTGTTGTCTACATATTATAATAGTTTGCATTTGTATTTAGGAAACATTTTTAGAGTCTTCGTTCATAAGAGAAATTCCATTGTTGGCATGGTTGGGCCCTTATGTCAACTTAAGGACTACTTTCTTGCAAGTACACTACAGGAAGGTAAGTCTGATTCATCATCTTGTTGATAGTAATTAGAAACTTCATAAATCAACAGGGGGGTGAGGGGTAACTGGAACCCATTTTAAACTAGCAAGAATAATCATTCCTAATGGAAAAGGGCCTAGTTAGGGCCACATTTGGGTGATCTCTCAATGTTGATCATGGTCATTTTTGGTCATCAAAACTGTAGAATTTTAATGTAGATTCAATATTTCTCATGTAATGTTCTAAAACATAACACTCAAATCTACTCTACTCATCTGCGGAAAGAAATTCACGATTGAGAAGCAATATCAAAAACATGTGACATGAATTAATACACATACACGATGATATATCTAGGGGAAAGCAACTACTCAAAATCCCTTACTATATGTATTGCATTAGTCAGAAAATAGAGAAGAAATGCAATGCTTGCTCAAGCTTGAGAAACCTCTGCACAAGTATATTCTATCTCACTGCCTCATAGACTGACTCTCGCCAACACTTAGCCAATTTTCCTGCCTGCCAAACTCATATTTCCTTGTGTTATCCCTCGAGGAATTAGCAACCCTATTAATTAGGGAAATCCCAATCCTGAACTGCGCAACCCCTATAGATCCTTTGATTTCATTCACCACCTATACAACTTGGATAATTATACAACTGATAGTACACTTCCCTTGAACTCCAATATCAACTGGGTAACTCAAATTTCATGCATGCATGAGTTAATTATGGCTAATTTATCCGTTAACTGGTTGAACATTGAAGCTGCACCCCATTGTTAGACTTCCTACTAGTTCCTCCAATAGTTGGAACTTTTTTAACTCACTTTAACTCAATTTAACTGAATTAAATTGTTACAATTGAAATTAACTCAACCTAGGCTCCCAAATTGTAGGAATCACTCTACACAACTCAAGTTAGGACCTCAACTCGAATTAAATGAGCCAACTAAGTGAAACAAACTTAGTTAACTCATTCAAGTTGTCCTCTAATGTGGAATTAAAATTTTCTCCTAATTTAATTCAAGGGAAAATTAAATTAGGAATTTCTATTTGCATTTTCAACACTCCCTCTCATTAAGAAAGGGATTATCAGATATCACAATTGTGTTTCTATGGAACTCAAATTTTCCTCTTGACAATGCCTTTGTCAAAATATTTGAATCTTGTTCCTATGTAGGAATGTATTCCAACAAAATAATCTGCCTTTTAACATAATCTCGTAGATGGTGATACTGAATGTCGATATGCTTGGACTGATCATGAAAACTAGATTTTCAGAGAGTTTGATACAAATCTGATTATCACATTAAATTGCAATAGGATGCATCATCTGACCAAATAACCCAATAAGAATCTTCCTCATCCAAATAGCTTCACAATTTGCTTGACTAACAAACATGTACTCTGCTTCTACTGAACTAAGTGAAACTGATCTCTGCTTCCTGTTGTACCAAGAAACTGTTGCTGACCCAATACTGAACACTCCTCCTGAAGTGCTCTTCTGATCTGATGTACTACCCGCCCAATCTGCATGCCTTGAAGCTTCACTCCCTTTGTCTGTATTTACCAAAGACCATACTGAGTAGTGCCTCTGACGTATCTCAACACATGCTTGGATTCCTTCCATTACATTTTGGTTGGCTTAACCATTTCTTGACTAAGTTGGTTAACTTCATAACACATGTATCTTCATGTGTTCACCAAGTATATAAGTGAACCCACAAGTTGCCTGTAAATAGTGGTCTCTACCTCCTCACTTGAAGTGGCATCCTCCTTCCTCCAACTGCCTACTAGAGGAGTGCCCATGGGTTTCTTACTTTCCATGTGGAACTTCTTCAATATCTAATTGGCATACTTGCTCTGAGAGAAATAGTTCCACATATCCTTGCCATACTTCCAAACCGAGGAAATAATGCATGAGTCCCATGTCCTTCATCTTGAAATATCTTGCAAGATCCTCTTTTCAATATTTGATCAACTTCTCATCACTGGTTAAAATCAATTCATCGACATATAATACTATAATAAAAAATTTACCTTCAACAGCAATAAGGTAAAATTTTGCATCTGCTTCACTTTCGGTGAAGACCAACCTGGTGAAATAGCTATCGATTTTAGCGTACCAGGCACGAGGTGCTTGTTTCAATCCATAAAATGCTCACTTGAGTCTGCACACATGCGACTCTCTGTCGAAGATCTCAAATCCTTCCGGTTGTTCAATGCACACCTCCTCCTCAATCACTCCATTGAGGAATGTTGTCCTCGCATCCATCTGATGGATATTCCATCCCAAATACACTACAAGTGCAAGAATTTATCTAATAGAAGAGTACATCAAAGGTCTCATCCTAATAAATTCCCTCCACCTGAGAAAACCCCTTGGCCAAAAATTTGGTCTTGTGTTTCTTGATGCTTCTGTCTGCTGCTTACTTCACCTTGTAGATCCACCTCGAACCTACCACTAGCTTATTCTTTGGTGTTGGGACCACTTCCCAAACACTGTTTCTCACTATGGAATCATATTCCTCTACCATGGCATCAACCCATACTACCTTTTACACTGATTCCTTGAATGAGGATGGTTTTGTCTCAACTAGCTACCTTATCAGAGCCATGTACCCAATGTACTGATCTGGTGACCTCATTTTCCTATGTTGTGATGTGGGTGCTCCCACATTCTCTCTCGCATCATGCAATAATATTTCATTTTCCCTGGTGTGCTTCCTTCCTACTTCGATTGTCTCTGCATGAGTGGGTCCCTCCACTCTCACCTCCTTTGCTTGTGGCTACTCCACAACATCCTTAGGTTCTTCCTTTGGAGCCAAAAGCTCCTCATTTGGATGCAACTGAAGCTCCCTCCCAAGGGATGTCTCGTGGCCTTCTCTTCATCGAACTTCACATCTCTACAAACAACTATCATCCTGTGAGATGGAAGGTACACCCGAGAGTTGTGAGGTGTATCAATGTACCCCGTAAATATGACCAATTTTTTTGTCGACTCTAGCTTTTTCCTTGCATACTTGGAAACATGACAGTAAACTGATGAACCAAAGATCCTGAAGTGTGACACGTCTGGTTTCTTCCTTAAAAAAGCTTCTTCTAGTGTACTCATCCCAATAATCCAATGAGGACTCTTTTTCTGCACATATACCATTGTGTTGCATGCTTCAGCCCACAAGTGAAACAATAGGCCCTGATCATGCAACTTTTCCAGTGCTACTCCCACAATACTTATGTTCTTCCTCTCACCCACCCCATTCTGTTATGGGTTATGGGGTGTTATTATCTCCCGTTAAATTCCTTCCTTTGCACATAAGTTCTTAAACTCATTCGACACATTTATCAATTGTTATCACTCCTGAGAGCCTTCACTTTCCTACCAGTTTCTTTGTCAACAAGTGCTTTAAATTCAACAAATTTGGAGAATGTCTAGTCTTTCTTCTACATGAATAAAATCCAGCACTTAAATGAGAAATCGTCTACAAATGTAACATAATACATGTGCTTAGTCATGGATACTGTCGAGAAATGTCCACACACATTCGAGTGAACTCTTTTGAGGATTGCTTGCACTCTATTGTCCTTATCATGAGAGGTGGCTTTGGTGTACTTCCCCAATGTACACCCTTTGCATGCATCTCACTACTCTAGTGCACCCTTTGGAAGTCCTGTAGAAATGCGTTGCATGATCTTCAAGGCTCCATGGTGCAAATGGCCAAGTCTCCTATGCCATAATTCACCAATGTCTCCACTCTGCAACTTCTCTGCTTTCATGTTCAATGTTGCACAGTCTTCTACATTCAATTTGTAGAGGTTCTTCACTCAAACCTCAATATTCTTCACTTGTCCCTGTTGGGAAAAATACTAAGAGGGGGGGGGGGTGAATCAGT